>JAARMF010001905.1:0-27542 GCA_022844705.1 Toxascaris leonina
AAATTGAAATCACAGCGATTTCTATTCGATTCTACTGCCTTTCGATTAGCTTATCGAAAGATGAAAAAAGTACTCACGACGGAGAAAACGGTAAAATAGAAGAATAACGGTCTCGTCACCAACAGAATGTTCATAGCAACAGATCCAACTCAATATAGTTACTAATACAAAGAATGCTCGGCTAAATTCATTTCTCTACATTTAAGCAAACTGTTATGGACTATCCATACATCCATATTAATTCGTCAATGAATAAAGCCGCTCCATTATATTGGTATTTCGCAATAAAATCCCACAAAAGTCGTCAACAATAATTCAAGGTGATCCTATTTGCAAGCAGTTTCAATATACTTGAAAATATAAATGAGAGTGGATAGCTCATTTCCACAAGAAAAATTTTCGAAGATATATTCTAAGTAATGAGTTAATGCGTATAACCATAAACAGTTAAGGCAGCACTATCATTCTTCTCCTACGATCATTTGATGCGCTCCAGTAATGATGGAGTGAAATTGATGAAAAATCGCCTAAATCAGCTACTTTATTACGATGTTCAGTAGTGATAACAATCTTCATTTTGAAAATATCCAATAGTTTTGAAACAGTTTTGAAGATATCCAATAAAAAAATACTTCGATCCTTCACGAATGTTTTATTTGATGCATTTAGTTACTCTCCGATATGTTTTTTATTTACATAAAGAGCGTAAATAGTGGATGGTTAATTCTTTGCTGAAATTTGCGAAGTATGAGACAAATATTCAGTTTCGGACAAATGATAGGCATTAATGCGCTGATGGAATAGTTAAGATAACATACAAATTTTAAGAGTAATTTCGTGATAAAAGTTGTTGGTCGTGAGAAGCGCTCGAAATGAAAGCATTGTATCGGTGTCTCTTCGAAGATTGTTGGCAGTGGATTTGGTAAGTCGGAGACAATCGCCTCACAGAATCCCTCCAAGACGGCACTCGAAACCTCGTCAATAAACACATGCCAAGCAAGCAATGTACGAACATTGCAACGTGACGCTACCAAATAATAGAAGAGACGATTTTCCAGCAATGTCCAACACAACCCTTGATCGAAGGGAATTGCCCGCAAAGCACTGGCTAGTTGCCGTCCGAACTTTCTGTAGATTTGCGATTGATGATTACTTTTGCGCATCTCGAGAATCTGCTCAATGAAGCTTACGATTATAGCATAGACGTGCTTCTGAAGTGATGCAGCGGCGGTTATATCGAAAAACGATAACGTTGACGACAACAACGTAGAGGTCGATGCCTTCTCTGTAGCACGACCTGAAGGTGCATCCACTGCTGCAGTAGCATAACGGCGCACCTTATTACGAACAATTTTCCAAGATGCTCGTAATGGGTGATGTCGTGCAGAACCCATCAAGTAGACGCTTGCCAATTGACGACGACTAGTAACGAAGGTAACAAGAGGTGGACAAGAAGTACGATGGAATTCACCACCAATTTATGATCGATTGCTGCTGAATGGAACGAACAAAAGAAGCTGCCAGTGGTGTATTCAAGCTGCTGGCAAACCAACGTCCGAGAAAAGGCCCCGCCACAAAGCGCAATTGCACACGACAATTGTTCACGCCCCAAACAATTTTTATTGGACTGCTCTCTGAATGCACACTTTCACTCCTGTTTTTTTCAGATAGAGAGTTGGTGTGGAAGATCTTATTGCTACCTTGAAAACCTCATTAGTAAGTAGAAAACCACGNATGTGGAAGATTTTATTGCTGCCTTGAAAACCTCATTAGTAAGTAGAAAACCACGTACGCATGATCATTTTCGATTAATCGATAAGATTACTGCAATCGTTCGATTAAAAATTTTTGTGAACAAACATCCAAATAATGAGAAATCAGAAAAACGTATCGAAGAGGATATCACGATATGCAATTTCGCCTATTTGCTTATCGAACCGTCTGATTTCATAACTCATTTATGTGTTTTTTGACAAGTCTACCAATTTCCAATATAAGCGGCGCATCTTTTGAAATCTCTTCCGATTTTTTTTTTTGCAATCATTTTAACGGATTCGAACGTTAATCATTGATACATTCGATATAGGAGATCCAACTAGTGGCACAAATTGCATAAAACAAAAATCACAACTTTCACTTGAGTGGTTCCTGGGCTGAAACTACTGAATACAGATATGCACGAACGCACATATACATGCGCACATATACGGGCTTTGCCGTAACATTGCCATTGCAGACGTGTTAAAGCGCTTTAAGCAAGATGCTTGTTGAATGCAATGTGGAGGAAATTGCAGAAAAATGATAGGTGCAAAAGGTCACTTGACAGCCTCTCTTTCTTTCTTTCTGATTGCCAAGTTGTAAAAGTTTTTTATCGAATAGAGTATAATGCCATGACTCAGCATTGTGCTATAATCGCCCCTTTATAGAGTTGTTATTTTGGAGACATGAGAGTGGGTTTGAATAGGACACGGGCATGTGCTAGAGCAGTGCATATTGCGCGACCCAATCATGAATTTTTGCCTTGGATAATTGGATTCCGATAGAGTTGGTGGCAACCGAAAGCGTAGAATATAGCAAAACATTCAAAACACGCCAGTCTTCCCAAAATCTCTGCTGCTTAGAGTACGCGGTTATCAGATACGGAGGAATTGTGCTCAAAAATTCCAACGTCGACTCGAATTGTATGATTCTTCCATGTTCCGAATTTTATTCGCCTAAGCAATCCTCTTTTTCTTTGTGCAAAATGGCGTTTCCGCAAATGTAATGGTTGCTTTAGGTTAGAAGCTGTGACCGACTTAGCTGTGGGAGTGGAATCGTTTCATAAATGAAGATCACTTTTTCTACTTTCGGCCTACAAATCTTCTTCAACTGAACGGAATAAAATTTTCAGAGAATGTTTGAAAATGCAAAGAGAGGGATTATGAATTCATGAAGAATGTAAAAGGATTTCAAAGAAAGTATGTTGTTTACGCCTTTAGCAGATTATTGAACGGACGAGCCTATTAAGGGAATTGGAAAAGCGTTATGAGTGAAGATCTCCTAGAAGAATCATTTAAATAAGGACCGGATGTGAGTCATATAGAAGCTTTGAGAGATCGTTGCCGAAGGTAAACGATCCTGGAAATTTTATAGACCTCTTACACATAATTCACAGTGGTTATTTCCCTCGACACTTGATTACAGCCTCTAGTCGCTAGGCTTCGTCAACTCAAGCGGATGCGAGAGAGGGAAGCCCTACGAATATTAGCAATGGCTGTAAGAAGCTGCATCAGTTTTTCACCTTCAAACATGAAAATCACTAAATCAGCGAAAAAAACAACCACTAATTTGAAGTATGGCATTATTGAGTAGTACAACCATCACAACTTATTATTGTGTAAAATCTAAAGAAGGTGACAACTCATGTCACGTTTGGTGATATTTCCTTCATGAGCGGATTTCCTACGCATCGAGTAAGATACGACAATGCGACGAAATGCAAATGATAGAAGACATGGTTGGTGACAACTATGATAGGAACGGTTCCATCGTAAGAAGGCAAAACCAATACTGACATTAAAGAGGCGAATTTACACAACTTATACTTGTTTGATGCCAATGCAGCTTCCTATGAATGATGCTTGTCTTCTCGAAATTCACAATATTTGCTAGAATTTTGCTTCATTTCCCTCTCGGTAATCACTTTACCAGCACATACCTTCATTAATTTCTGCACATTCTACATGAATGGAATCGAAATTTGATGCGAACATAAGAACCGAATCTCTTATTAGACATAATGAAAGATGTATGAGTTGAAAAAACCCGAAAGTGGAATAAAAAAGGAATCCATTAGGGTGAGACGCCGTAACTGCAACAGAAAGATAACGTTGAATGCATCAGATGGTCGATGCTACTTACATCGAACTGCAGTATTAGAACACGTGAAAGTCATCTTCCGAAACTCCACTAAAATTTGTTAGCCGATAGTTGAATATTTGATTTGCAGTTTTAGGATGTCTAACTATATTAAAAGCATTAACTTATCACTTTAGACAAAGAACATCAAGAATACCAGTCTACGCTCAACGAAGAAACAACAGGTGAGGATGGGGCTTTTGTTAAGATGCAACTGATTTCCTCTGATGTACTTTTGGATATGATCTAAAAACATTCAACAATTCTTATGCGTATATTAAATTCATATTGCAGCACTTTTGACGGCTCCATAATGAGAGTCTTCTTCCAAGCAACACAATTCAGCTATAATTATGTTCTTGCTAACTTTCCTGACTGACAGATGTAAACTTTGTATTGAATGGAACGTTAAATGTTTTCAGCATTCGTCACGTGACGCTAAAACTTCAACATTTTTGAGGCTTCACATCAATCAACACAAAAATCTATTCGAGTCATTTGACAGCAGCTCTTATCTCTCTACTCGTCGAAAAAAAAAACAATTGCTATAAATATGCTTCAGATGGGATATAGCAAATGCAAAATCCCTAGTGCAAATAATATTTGCTGAATTGTTCTCGAAAAAACTTTGCGTTGAGTAGGAATTATTCGTTATTCGAAAATAATACGCTATATCATATGCGCCGATTACCTTCAGCGGCACATAGCCGATATAAACTGATCTAATTTCCATTAAGGAAACGTTTTCATGACAGCGATGTTTTTCACCTGTATTTGTGGACACTAAGCAGTAATCAACGTTCACCTCAGAAATGAACCATTAAAACAATTGCACTCATCTTCAGATAGCGATCTTCAAAAGTCATCTGGATTAAACAGCAAAACGAAAGAGGATTGGCGAGTGAACGTTGATGTCATTACTATTGATGCGCTTTTTCTCTTGCAAATGCAACAGTTGCATAAAACCTCAAGAAATATCGGAAATGTGTCGTAAAGGTGCCACAAATAAGGTCATTTTTTTGATAACATCACATCCACCCTTCACTCAAAATTATTTATAGCGCCTCAATGAATGTCTCCCTCGAGAGTTTCGTCTATTCAATCCTCATAGCACACAATGCCACAAGAACGAATGACACACAATGCCACAAGAACGAATGAATTTATGAGATATTTGCCAAATATCGTCGTTATTTCTCATCCGTAGGCTATTGATTGAAATACCCCAAAGATAGTTCATATCATATACAAGAATGATCTAAAATATTAGTTAAATTTATCTCGATACAATAGAATCCTCTAAAAAAAATAGTATATTCTATGCTCTATNATTAGTTAAATTTATCTAAAATATTTCGATACAATAGAATCCTCTAGAAAAAATAGTATATTCTATGCTCTATTCACCACTCACGATTCGGATCTTTTGTACAAATTTAGGAACAAAAGTCGTCGAGAATTAATTCTCAGTAACAGAGTTGTTGTTTCAAGAGTGTAAAGCAGCATTCATCACTGTAAGGCTCTTCTCTGATTTATAAAAACATTCGAGCTTTAGGAAGTGAAATGCAAAAAATGGATATCACTTTCAAAATGCTTAAACAATGGACTTCTTCTCGTAAGCAAATGCCAATGAATAGCTATTGTTTCAATTTTAGCCAGACTGAGGCGCAATAATGTGGAGGAAATTTGTCATGAAAGAAGCTTAGAACCAAATGTTTATATTTTTACATTCAACTTGGAAAAGCACAACTAATTGAGAAGAGCTTAAAAACGATTTTTTGAACGCTCAAAAAGCGTATCATAATAACTGAGGAGATATGTGCCTTCTAGCACAAGCACTGGCAAAACACATTACTATAAAAACCATTGCTCTCCACAACGGCAACTGGGCAGCAACTTTGATGCTGACCTACATATAGGGGATGAAATAACAGGTCAGTGGTGGTGTAAATGCATATCGTATCAATCAGTTTCTCAGCTAAGGGATTTTTGAGTGAAATGAGTCAAAGGAAAAGAACGTAGCAATTTTCGCCAAGGAAGGCGCCTACCAATGGCGAGCATTGCTGTATATAGTAAAACTGCTGATAGTCAATAGATGGGTAGAGAATTTCTCTAGAGATGAGAAACAAAGAAGACATCGGAAGCTTTGAAATAAGATAGTAAAAGGTGACGAGTTAATTGATAATCATTATAACACAGTTTTCCCTTTTTTTGCTGAGGAAGATAACACACAATCAGTAATGATACTTTTACGACAAATAAGAAGAGATATTTGTTTGCACAAAATCCATTTTTCGTTCAAGCAAATTCGGTTATGGATTGATGGGCACATTACTTCTCAGTACGTCCAAGCACTTGTAGTTTGTTTTCTTGGGAACGTGACACAATAAACTTGGGTATTCAAAGTTCATTTTAGTCATTTATTTAGATGATCTCTAGCGAGGCTTCAATGAAAGAATAGAAAAGGTGAAAGGCTATGAGTATGGAAAAGTTGGAGAAAGCAAAAGCGAAATGAACATACTTCGAAGTAGACAGCAAAAAAATTCCACTTGAAGGTGTTTCAATTTGCTAAAAGTATTTCTTGTGAATTTATATGCGTAAAGCTTTTCCAGTGCCTAGAAACCTATAATGGGTATCTGTTAAAAGAAACATTTCAAGTCATCTATAAGCGCATTCCGCACTCTCTTCCTTTCTTCCACCTTCTCTCGCACTCTCATTAATCTTCACCATCTCTTCAAAATTTCAGAATGTCGACGACATATTATTTCAGCCGAAAAAAAATTACAGCTTATCAAGTTTGACTGAAAATGATGCAAAGGGTAATAAGACATTCGCATTTGGCGACTTTTTTTTCGAAATTTTATTGATTTTCAGTTCATTTTAGTTCTCATCCAGCATGCATCTATCAATTACTTTCCTAAAAGCTCGGAACTTGCAATTAATACCCCAATTGGCTACACTTTCCATATGCTGTGAATTGTATAGATGCGAGATTTACCACTGACAAGGAAGTGAAAGAGGTAAAGAAGCGCAAACAAAGATTAGAGAAAGCACATATTGTTTAGATGAGAGGAACTTCGTTTATGCGAACGGATTTAGAAATTGAGCAAGCAACCTCTATAACTATAAGAGATTATCATAAAGGAAATGGTATTGTTCCGTATTGCGGCTACTGCATCAAATTAATTTGCTATAAATATAGAACTAGTGATATTAAAGAGGAACACGACAGATTTCCTTTGAATTTTCTCTACTGAATATTTGCACAGGCATTAATTCTTCTGATTTCTGAATCGTTCGCTAATCATTGAGGAAATCACTTTTGCATAGTTGATTAAAGATTTATTTCGTAGGAAATTTTAATTTCGCCTCTTTGACGCCTAAACTTTATAGTACATTTCACAGACAGTATTCCTTCCGTTTTCAACTGATATTCTATCCGCTTTTCATGGAATGATGTAAAACATATTGGATGACATGCGTGTAGCCTTTGCTTCCAGCAATTTTTTCATCGATGTAAATTAGCCCATTGTTGCTAGATAGTTTTTATCAGTTTGCTCAAATGGATACGAAGAGGGCACGCTCTTGAACAGAAATGGCATTGGTAGACGCGATTCAATGCATAGCAACCCTCACCACTCTAGAAAGGAATAATGCTTGCGGGCCGCAATATGGGGGAATAAATGTAACGCAAAGATTTCCGAGAAGAGACACAACTTATGAAGTTTGACCGGAATTCAAGAAGTAATGGTCAACAATAGGAAATCTGACGTTTCTCTTAAACATTGCAATATGAAAAACAAATATAAAACATCTTCGAAGATTCAAGTTGTTGTGCTCATAGAACACAACAGATAGTAGCGAACAGAAAAAACTTTCATTCAGCTAAGTTTTTCCTTGATAGAGCATCTTTTCTTGTCTTTCACATGCCACTTGAACAAATCGATCGATGCTGCTGGCAGAAGCTGGCACCCTCAGCCATCTTCACCACTCACGATCAATTTTATTGAAACTTTGCCATTCCAGATCTCTCCTTTTTTGCAGATATGCAGAAGAAAAGAAAATTGTCGGCAAAGGCCACGAAAAGCCCATCTACGCTGCATTTATCACTAAGCGTGCTAAGCGTATAATTTTTCTTCTATAATGATTCATACAAAGTTTTCCAGTAAAGTGCAAAACGTGCACTAGATTCACAAACGTTTTATTGCCGCATGCAAATAGTTTGTTTCCACCTCCATCACCTAAACAGATGCTGTAACAGTGCGGATGCCATCGATCGGGAAAAAATGCGAAAGAACTTCTACGGATGGTCTCTTTCTCTATAGCACATTCGAAACGGAGAGAGAAGAAATAATCTGAGAGGGAGGTTCACAATGTATTCCAAAAGGAAGATTATACAAGGAAACTCTGTTCTCTTTAATGTCCGGGTGACGTTGCTGTGGTAACAACGGGCTAATAAACGTGCGAACGGCATGTGCCTTATTAATAAGTCCGATTTCGCAATAACTGTGGTGTTGATAATATGTGAAACATGATAGATGGATATGACCGCTAAAACTGTAACTATTTTTGAGCACCAGTTTTCAGTTAGACCATGGTTTAGCGTTATCTAGACCAACTGATGCAAGTTCCGATCATCTGTCCATTAAACTAATTGACCGATAGAAAAGGATTTAGTCGTTTGGTCGACTCTTACACAATGCCCTAGCCAGTTGATTGGCAATGTTGTAAAGCGGTCGAGAATGCTCTTTCCACTCGAAGCACTCATCACTTCAAAACCATTGTTGCATCTAGTGAACATATATGCGTTGATTCATATTTGGACAGTAATGTTCTTTCTGATGCGCTTCATCACTCCTTCAAATTATTTCCAACCTGTAACCGAGAAACAGTTTATGATCAATCGATACGGAGAGAAAACTACGCACTTGNGAGAAGCAGTTTATGATCAATCGATACGGAGAGAAAACTACGCACTTGATGGATTAGCCAATGATTATCGGATTTTAAATTTGTTTTCATGAAAGTTGCACCCCCTCTCACTTAAATCCGATCTGTAATATTGACTGACACCCAATACAATACTAGAATATCGTCACTTTTATAGTCGACGCGTATATCAAAGTGAGAGGATCACTCCAACATGATCAAGAAATGCGATACGGAAAAAAAACTATTCAGAAAGTAACTATTCGGAAATAATTACTCCAGACAAGTGACACATGTAAAGCTTCAAGTTCCTTCGAAACAAAATCTCAGAAACTGCTAAAAAACGAGGAATCTCATTTCGGTGAAGTTTTGACAGGTTGTGCATATCACAACTTATAAAAAGTTGCAAAAACGCAAACAGCATCAACTTCAATCCCTTATGACATTTCCTTCAGCAGGAATTTTCTTTCACCTCATTTGAAACAGCGTGAATGCTATCACAAATTACAGCACAAAGAGAATAGCATCAATTAAAACTCTCAACTAAATTCATTTTTATATGGCATTTTCTATCCTCCTATTAGAACCTACCACTCATCCTAACATTTGGCTTCCCCCACGTATAATAGTCTTTTATAGATATTGACACTATACAGTTTATACATGAAGTCGCATCATAAATGTCACACTCCCCCCTCCCCTTCAACTCCTATCACACCCTTCTTCCCCCAACTCCTATCACCTAATTCGAAGTAATAAAACTCCTATTTGAGGGGAAATTGTGTGAAATTTTGAAAATTAAACGTATCGACTCCATTGTCAAAAGTCGACTTTTATTCTATTCAACTATGTACAATATGTGACATATTCTTGATGGTTTTGTTATGATCGAAATAACTGAATAATTAATAGTGAATTAAATAAGTATCACATCTAAATTTATATCCAACTAAAAATCATTATCATCAATATTTCACTCGTCTTTTATTCTCATATTTCGGATGTGTTCATTTTTTTCTATTCATTATCGTCTCTCTATAGATTTATCTCTTGGTAATCTCAACACTCTTTTATTTCGAGTGATTCATTTAGTTCCACTTCGATACTTAGAATTATGTGTCTTGTTCTGATAATGATGTGTAATATAACGACGAATTGTAACAATCTATAAATGTTGCTTTCTAATCACTAAAAATAATCTCAACTCTGCTCGAATATTCGATTTTTTTGTAACAATATAAATGTTTTTCAATATATCTAGCTGAGTGTCAACTAATTTTTGAATTCCTTTTTTCTCAGTTCCCAATATCTCCTCTGTTCCTGTATCGAAAATCGTCAGCTGTGTTAATTCCAATTTCAGTTTCTTTCTTTCTTTCATACTTCTTATCTCTCTTCGTCATTTCTATCCGTCTTTCCATCCAAAATGTTTCCTAATCTAATCAAACATTACCACATTAATGCGGCTACTAGGTACCCTCCCAAAGACCAATCAGTTCTTCTAAATATCAGTTGCCGACAAAAACGGAAGGAAATCGCTGTCATATGTTAATTTCCTGGTTTTTCTGCTGTGTCCTGATTTCATAAAACTCCCATAAATCAATCGTCTCTACTGTTTTGCAATCTTCCGATCAACCAGAAAGTCAACCTTGGCATTGATGTGATTATCTTCGGTGTTTTCGGTCGATCGGGTGTACAAATATCGATATCCGAATCGGTTGTTAATCTAAAGCCCGAGTCTCGGAGCTCTTGCACATACGTTTTAGGGAAGATTCCGATTTCACCTCGACTGTTTACTCCCTCCAACCAGTTGCTGTCAACCGATCGCCTGTATCGTACAACTTCACCCTAAAAAAGTCCATATAAGTTCTGGCGATTTTTTACGTTTCCAATTACTTTGTTTTGAATCAATGTATCATCATATTGACCAATAAAACTATTAAATCAAATAAATATTCAATGAGACTAATATTCGGTAACTGTCTGAGTAAGATCCATCCGCCCGCTCCTCGTGACATCGGACGGACAACAGAGGTTAGCAAAGATCTCTACCTAACGGCAGTTCTGGTCTTAGGTATTTGAAGACGGACCGGCGCGCCAACCGGAGCATTAATTTATCGCATCAAATGCAGTGTTTACTCAGAATCAGCGCTATAGCACTGTTATCGTATTAAGCGAGACCCTTCGTAACTCCGTGATGAAAACTGCATGCCCCATTCACGTCCCTGAAGCCCGATGCCTGCAGGGAGTGGCTCCAGGTCATCAGTTGCTACGCACCACAAAGGAACAGTTCTGATGACATAAAGGATGAAATTTGGGACAACCTAGCGACTATATGAACATGATTGAGCCTGAAGAACTACTGCTCGCTAGCGACCTGAATGGGCATGTTAGAAGGCAGAGAGCTGGATATGAGCGAATTCATGGCGGTCAACGCTCCGAGGTCCACAGTGAAGATGAACAGAGGGTGCTGGATTTTGCAGAGGTATTCGACACGGCCGTGATCAAAGCATCCTTCAGGACCACCTACCTCATTACAAACGTAAGTGGAGGACACAGCACTCAGACTGACTACCCGCTGACTCGGCGATCTGTTCTGGAACTTCTGAATGATGCGGAAGTGATACCATCGGTCGGCGTCGCTCCCCAACATGAGCTGAATACCTTCAACATCCAAACTGACCTCACGCAATAGCGAGATTCCTGGCGCTGCATTCTAGAAAACACTAAGTGGTGGCACCTTCCCAGGCATAAGAATGCGCTCGAGGATGCTACCACCAAATCAATATCAATTCCGGTACGGACGTCACANCGTCACAAACATCTTGAATCAGATTGCTAAATAGTTGTGTGACGCGGCAACGAACGTCCTCAGCAAAACGAAATTTGGATGACGCTAAATCGAGAGGCAGACGTAGTGGTGGAACGCCGATGTCCAGCAAGTTTTGAAGAAAATGAAGCAGGTATCCAAGATATGGTTTCACTCGAAGAATGATGCAGACTTCGCCCAGTATAAAAACCTGTATTGTCCAGCTAAACGAGCCGTAGCCAAAGCAAAAGCTGCTCCCTATAGCCTACTTTATGAGGGTCTGGGCACACTAGGAGAGATGGGGGAGGGGATCTTTCGTGCTGGAAAGATCGCCTAGTTGGTGATGGATTGCTGCTCGACATGAAAAAACGGAACATACGAAGTGTGGTCATCAGGCAGATGGCACTACTGCCATCGACGGAGAGGACGTTGAGAAAGTCCTGAAGTTCAAATATCTGGGTTCCTAATCAGCAGTGATGGCGATCTCCATAAGAAGATCCGCAAACACATCAACGCCGCATGGGCGAAATTGCACCAATTTTAGGGGCGGGAGTCCTATGTGACCGACGAATGCCTATGCACCTAATAGCTGAAATCTCTAAGTGTTGTTCGCCCCTTAGCGCTGTATGCATCAGGTTGCTGGGCCGCTACTGAGTTCATGTCGTAGAGATGAGAATGCTATGTTGCTGTCTGCAAGTAACAAGGCGCGACCATATCATGGATGCCTACATCTGGCAGTCCTTGGCATCGCACCAATAACTAAGAAATTGCTAGAGGAAAGGCTTACTTGGTTTGGGCATGTGAGCCGCACCGACATCGCATCAGTAGCATAAACAGATCTGAAGCTCAGCCCGCCTTACCGACATCCCCGCAAAAGACCCAAGAAGCGGTGGATGGACTCTATTGAGCAGAAATGGAAAAGACTGGCCGGTCGGCGGAAGATGCCCTCGACCGACCAATGTGGAGGAAACATTGCACAAACGCTGACCCGAGGAAATTCGGGAATGCGCAAGGACCAAGTAAGTAGGTGAGTGAGTATGTGAACTCGAGGAATGATCAAAATCGTCGTGGAGCACCAAATCGAACCAATTAGAAACAATTAATGCATAAAGCGTACTTCATGCTTCTAGGAGCAAGAATACGCCTAATATCATTGACGCATGTGAACAGAATCATCGCTTTATTGAGTAGAGATTAAGGAATGTGGATGCTTTCTTATCTCTTTTTTAACTTAAAATGCAGAATGCATATAAATTTCGTCATAGTCAGCAACATAAGGGGTCGTAGATGTCAGGATGAGATATTTAGAAAAAAGACAGAATTTTCGTCATGAGAAAAAACCTTTTTCAAAGAAAGTTCGTTGCGGTTCCTCGCAAAGAAAGGGAATAGAGCGATGAGTTTTATCCTCTGTTCAGGTAGCCTTTCGTCCATCTGAAAACGACTCCGTCATGTGAGATAAACAAAACAAAAAGTCCTAGAGATCCTAAAGAAAGTATTCGAATATTGAGTACTTCGCAAATGATTGCTGGCTTGATAGCCATAAACTGTCGATGCACTAACAAAAAGAAGTGAAGAAATTCGAAAGCACGCCAGGAAACTGAGGCAATATGTTTGTTTTCTCTTTCTTCAGCTAGCCGTTCCTCCTTCCTCCGTCTTGCCAGATAAACCGACTACCTCAGCGTCCCAAATAATCACGAAATAATCGAAACTAATGTGCTCAAAGTGTAAAGACTCTGTGAATTCTCAACGAGAAAAATCTCCTCTTCCCATTGACAGCCGATCATGCGATAAAAAAACTTGCAGATACATATTTATGGCATCTATAAACGTTAGAATTCCGTGATAAAAACTGAATTCGGAGGATCCTTTTAATAGGAAGTGCAAAACTATAAAATTCATTTGCCTCATCTCTCTGAGTTAGCAAAGTGAAACTCCTTAGCAGACAAATAGCCTGACATAGAAATAAACGCATACATGACGACCCGGAAATGCGTATATAAATGATGCTTAAATTCAGCGAATATGACGACACATTCGTGATGTTCCATTGAAAAAAATTCACAAACAGCATAACTGGAACTAATCTGGAGATAATTTTGATCACTTTGTGCAACCAAGAAAAAGTTTTCCTTCCAACGTTTAATTTTTCGGCTAACATTTTGCAAAAATTTAAAAGTTTGTCGAAATGGCACGCGATTTCCACCTTCATCACGACATGAGAAGTTCATAACTATGACTTACATCATTTCTAAGTGAGAAGCAATCGAAACTTTTTCTATATTCATGTTGGCCTCTTTCTCCATTCCTATTGTGACCTCTCAAGGCCTATTTGGGAAGCATGAATGATCGATTATATGATACTCAACTCAATCATGACTTCTTCATTCGTGGAGTTCCAAATTCTTTGCAGGACTTCAATATCACCTGTACTTTTTTCGCAACAGTTATGGATGCAAATGTGGTGAAAATTTGTGGCAAGCAAAGGTGAAGTGTCACGCAAGATTTTCCCACCGCAAAACATACAGAAAAAGTGCCATTCGAACTCATTCATATTTGACATGTAACCTTCAAGGTACAAAAGTAATTCCAGCGCGATTCCGACCCTCATTTGCAATCGAATGTATAAATGTCAGATAAATTGTCCATAAAGTTCTGCCTGTTCCTCGATTAGGGCAGTTTTTTCGCTAAATCAGGCATAAGGAAGTACCTGTACATAGGAGGAGGGAAAGATGCCAGTTTGACCGTTTCGTTCACCCTCAAGCCAATTCAAATCGACGACACGATGCACTCGAATCACATCACCTCGATTAAACGATAATTCCCTAAATTTATATACTCATCCCATAATAATTGCACAGCTCGGGACTCATATGCTGGAGATGAGGAGAGGGTATGTGTGGAGAAATGAGAAGAAAATCGTGCAAGAATTAATTTTCATATACGAATTTAGGTGATCTTCATATGACAGGAAATGACCTAAGAAATTGTGGTGTTATTGTTGGATGCCTCGATCGGAGAACATTCCTCTCTATTACCAAATTTGATGGCGATTAAGGGAATACGGGAAAAATGAATAGGTATCAAATGTTGCGAATTCAAATGCTGAAATTTCGCCAAAATCACTGTTGGCGAGATCTGATCCAGAAATCTGCAGCCTTCCAAAGCAATGATACGATCATAATGTTCTTATGCAAACTATAGACATTCGAGATATCAAACGACAAACTCCTAATTTATCATTATCAAGGAAGAAATCCGACACAAGTTGAGACGCAAAAAGTCCGTGCGTTTCCATGGAACGAAAATTTGACGACGTATGAAATAATGAGGTAAGCGGTAAAAGTGTGGCCTTTGAAGCTGCGCCTACGGTGGAATTGAATGTCTTTCTCACCTTTAAAAATTTCGTTCAAATTGTTATATTAGGCTTGGAGATTAAAATAGATGCATAGACAGACGAACAAACCAATAGCAGAGTAGGTAGCAGGCTGGAATAGGCGCTCGTGTGGGGACCTATTTTTTCTTTAGGAAGATTTCATCTTGTCAGAAATTCGTTCGTTCGGAGGAGAGAATGGGTGTCCCCCTTCGCTGCGTAATTGAACCATTCCAGTTTTACTGCCAGAACGAGTCCTCTCCTTTCAGGAATAGCTCCCTTTATCACTCTTCCCCATGACTCCATCAATTTTTGATACATTAAAAAAACAGTGATTCCCCTCTTAATTGCCAGCCACTCACAAAACACATCGCCTAATATAGTTCTCAGCACAAAAGCAGCCAAAAAAATTAAGTGAGACAAAGCCATTGGGTGTGCAAGAAACCTTACCGATTGATAGATTGCATGAAGATATGGAGCCAATTATACAACTATATATTTAGCATAGGATGCTGTATAAACTTGAGGAATAAAAACCAAATGTCAACAACAACATCAGTTACCTCAATTTCTGGCGATCATCTCATGGACTAGGCATGGAATTTCGCAACTTCAATGAGTTCTTTCCACCGGTTTCGTTGGTTGCTACCAGAGGTTAAAAATATTGACAAAATTCGACGTACGAAATCGAAATACTCAATTCGTATCTAAGAGGAAAGGAAGTGCCCTTTTGGTCGACTGGGGATTGAGGAAATGAATGGGAAGAGAAGATCTCTTTCTTCAAACCAATCCCACTCCTTGTGTAACTTTCCTTCATCATACCAGTTCAGATCGAATGATTCTTAGGTGATGATTATAGACGAA
Source organism: Toxascaris leonina (assembly GCA_022844705.1). NCBI lineage: Eukaryota > Metazoa > Nematoda > Chromadorea > Rhabditida > Ascarididae > Toxascaris > Toxascaris leonina. The sequence goes on from JAARMF010001905.1 coordinate 15,867, forward strand.
CCTTGCGGATTGAGCCCTGAATGAGAACAAAGCGGTACATGTAGCGATGGTTGCTGGGATAGCCCGAGAGGGTGTTACACTCCGTCTACTATCACGTCCGAAGTCGTTTAGCAAAGCGTCAAAACGATCGAAATTCCTTTGCAATGCTGGGGAAGCTGATGGCCTGAAGTTGATGACCGTTGAAAAGCAGTAGCAGACAAAGTGCCGCAATGAAAGGCAAAATGATAGCTAGAAGCATTAGTCTTATCACTCCCCCCGCTCCATTACGTGCCATTCAAGATCACTTTGTGGAGCCTTGTTTCAGATGGTTCAAGAGATCAGTGGATTCGCTCCTCAGTCCTTGCTGTATTCAAGCCGGTCCCTCCAAGTGGCTATCTGGTCTGCTTTAAGAGCGTTAATAGCTTCCTTCTGTCCCATATTGCTATCGATCTGTTCAAATGCCGCAGCGATTACGATGCGACCTAGAAATATGTTCAGAAATCGCTCCAACCATATGGATTTTATTGGCCTCAAACTTCGGATTGAAGCCAACTTGGAACTCAGCGTTAATGTTCATGACTTTATTTTATTGTCCTCAAACTTCCTGACCTTATGGGCCTCAAATTTCAATATCTTTCTGTTGAATTCGTTATTTTCTTGTGAAGGTTTAAACGCTGGCAACTGTAAATTTGTTTATTTTCGAACGATCTTAAAGAAGAAATTCCCGTCAAATATGCCTCACATTATTGTTGCTTTTTTAGGCACTGAAATTTGCACATTCATTCGGAAATCTGGTCTTAGGGCAATCGAGTTTCCTCTGAGTACACAGTGGAAAAAAGTGGAACCGCGCGAACCCGTCGGTATATCACAGATTGTTCAACTTGACTATCCTCACTCTAAGGTGAGAAAATATAAATTTTTTTGCGATAAAACTGCTCAATGCTCTTAACTTTTGAGGTACAAAGCTCCTCTCTGCGTTGCACTCATCTGTTCATGTCAGCGTTGTACTTCTAAAGATTTTTTCACAGTGTATTACAACAAAAGAATTTCTGCATCGGATCCTAACCTCTTTCCAACTATCTCAAACTCATTTGAATTTGTTCATGTTCATAAAAAAATTGCGTTATTTATATTCGTTATCGCAATATTTCTCCACAAGGATTGTTTGTAAACCTCAAATGAAGCTCTGCTAGACTATATCAAAGAGAATTTATAGGTTATCTATCCTTATTCTCCTTGAGTTCAAGTTTCAGAGGTCAATCTCATATTCTGCGACATTTATTTTCACGGCTTCTGTTTCTCTCGTCAAGTTGAAATGACCAACTACGTCAGAATAGAGTAGAAGACTAGGATATGGCCGAGTATGAAAGAGGTTGTCAGCAATGACCGACCAATTTGGAGAAGACGGGAATGGAAATATTCGATGCTTTTTTATTCGAATTTACTCGAAAATCAGAAAATCGAGATTGTTATTAGCCATTTCTCAACTACGCAAACTTGCAGGAAATTATTGCGCTATACAAGAATAGTTCAATTTCGACCTCCTTCAAAAGATCGCTAAAATATTGGAATTGATTGAAATCCGTTCATAATGTATTAATTAAATTGCAATTCGGAGGAATCAAATTATGATTCAAAGATATGGATGATAATCTTTTTGAGTCGCAATGATAACCAGAAAAAACTCTTCCGCCTTTGTGATTGCAGTGGTAATAAATAATTAGTGGAAGTCGATAAAAAGTGGTGCAACATTAGCTTGAACTAAACAGCATTAGATGGTCTGTGCGAGAGGGGATGAAGGGTAATGTCCTCATAAATTGCAAGCATATCAACTCATAGCACTTCGACTTTGTTTATATCTATAGAGAGGGCATTGCGATGAAGCATAAAAGGGGCTTATAAGCATTCTCCTTCATTTCTTGGAAACCAACTTAGCGTATCGCTTCAAATATTCAACATCAACAACACACTCATGTAACAAAATAATTAATAAATTATTTCTCCAAGAAGTAACATAATTTTGCAGCAAACAACTATGGATAATATTACTTGGTAAGAAGAAATAACTCGGAACTTCGCTGTGGTTTTGACAAGGGATATGAGGGTGATGGAAAGAGGGGGGAGGGGGGGGGGGGGGAAGAAATAAGGAAGAGGAGGGAGTGCGAGAAGAACAGATGAATTCAATCTATCATCTATACATGCAGAGTTTATCGACAAATTTTGTCATTGAAAACAATGCTTTCATAGATATAATTAAACGCTCGCTCATTTTTTTTTCGCCAAAAAAAGATTGACCACAGATTTGAAGGATTTTCTCATAACAATTGAAGAAAAGAGATGATAACGATTGGAAGATTCTACGGCCTTTTCAGGGAAAAATATTTTTTCGAGCAATTTTTCGCACATAATCGAATATGAAATTTTTCCCTACTGGAAAAATTCAAATAATCTCAAAATTTGCTTTTCTTTCACCTATGTATAAAGTTTATTCGTTATTTCCGCTTTTGCATTCATTTTCTTTTATGTTTATTCCGCTTTTTACATATCTTTTGTTATATTTGTCGATTTATTATGCGATCACTCTATTATCGGATTCAAAACAAAACCACTCACACATAGCCATGTCTCCGATTTCGTTGTTGTTCCAATTCTTCGGTGAGTTTTTCCACTCGTTGTCGATTGATCATCTCTTCCTTGACTGATTTCTTCAACTCCAAAAAATCCCTCGACGTCGTACCGTTCTCTGAGAGAATTCAAAATGCATCATATTCACTAAGAATAGAGCCATCATTCTTAAACAGCTTCATTAATTCACTTGTGAGCATACTTGGTATGTGATGATTTCCTAATATAGAAACGCCGAAATATTCAGCAAAAACAAAATAACAATGACATCTGATAGAAAAAACATAACACATACATATATAAATCTTTCAATAAATTACTTCCCATTTTGTATTATTTCACTAAATAATAAAAATATCTAAATATTCGAATTTCGCATTGAATAAGAATCAAACGAAGAACATATATTCATGCATCAAATAATCTCCATTTTATCGAACAACACAAAAAGCACAAAGGGGAAAACATTTTTTTTTTCGACTTTTGAAATTCGAACGCAATTAACTGAGAGAAGGAAAAAATCGTAAAGAGAAAAACTTTCGAAAAATAAATAAAATCGTTACAGCTAAACTGAAGCTATATATCAATAGGTCAAAGCTAAACGGAAGCTAAACTAAATTAATAATTAGTTGGATTTAGTTGAATTTATTATGAAAAGAGTGATGGCATAAATAAATAACTCTATGGGTGATATTTATAGATTAGAGCACTTCATAGCAATTTTTTTTTCATTTTCATATCGTTATAAAATATTCGGAGATGAATTAATAATTTCATTATAATTCTATAACTTAATATATAAATTTCAATGGGAATTGGTGAGAATAATCTCTAAGAACGATTTGAATAATGATGACGAGATTTTTATTTTTTATTTTTTTGAATATCAACTATAATATCTACGTCGCTCTATATACAACCATTATTCATCACTATTCAAAATCGCACTCATTTATGAGGAGTTCAACTACGAAACGAATTGGCTTTTTAAAACCTTTTCAACTGCCAGTTTTTACAATGGGCACGATCTTATCTTAGTGGAACAATGTTTTTTTGGAGGCGAAGTTGGGAGAGAGGAGGGTTGAGGTGGGGGAAGGAGGGAGTCAACTAGGTGTGTTTTTTTATGATCCTATATTAGCGAAAAATTTCATGCGCTTTTAATGCTTAAAAAAGCTCGCATTCCACCAAACTTGTGGATTCGAACGCTTATGGTTTGCCTAAAATGGAAGATGTGTATGCTCATGATCGATAAAGGGTGTAAATAGAGCGCAGCTGCAACCGGATAAAGACCGATAGCATTGGGTAAGTCCATATATCGCATTGTCTTTCGCTTATTGGTAGAGTTCGTTTTCTTGTGGTTTGCCCTTAGGGAATGTTATTGTTTCGATGGCGCTTTTTTAGATAAATTGGAAGAAATGCCTTTAGTAAAGTATTGCAAAATTTGAGGGCCTAAAATAATTAAGAGAAGAGATAATCCAGATTTTGAAACATTTGTTCAACGTATTTTAGCAGTAATAACCGAAGATTTTTCACCTTTTTGGAAATGAAAAACTCCTATGATTTCGAGAAGCATCAAGAATTGTACAATGTTTTTTCAGTTGTAGTCTCCCATCATCCCCCCCCCCTTCCCCTCTCACTTCACCTCACCTCACCTCTACTATCATTGCGCTATTGATATTCTGATCGTCGAAACCCCGAATGAGGCTGCGTTCCTTTCAAAAGTTAATGATTTCCAGCCAAAAATTGCTTCACATGATGATGAAATCGCATAAGCCCTACTAATTCAACAAGGACATGCTCCTATAGCAAACAGGATATAAGTAATCCGCGCTTGGTTACAGGAGAGGCAATGTTGAATGGCAGTTAGCTAAGCCTATTGTGCCAGACGACAATATTTTTTGCGGCATAAATAGAGTGATTTTTCTCGCTCCCATCACTCAAATTTATAATTGCTTAATTGCTTTAAATTAATATTACCGCAGTGACAATTAAATTTAGTATTGTTATAGCATTGTGCGAATACAGTAAATATGTCAATTCACAGCAAACATTAGCTGCTAATGAGTGATAAAAACGTGCAGAAAGAATTAGAGGAAGCTGATTTATCAGCGAACCTTTGCTAGTGGAAGGGATACACTCGGTTAGTGGATTGTTGCTGCATTTGTTAGAAGCGACCGAAAGAGTCGACAATTGCGGAGAGCTATATGTACGAGGACGATGTCCTTCAAGTGAATCAAGGAATTGTTGCAATTGACGACATGTTTCATCGAGACGTTCACCAATCATCGCACTCGAGATTCGACCGTTGAGATGTTCGTTGATGGATTCACGATGGACACCCTTCTTGCCGAGTGAATTATAGAGGTATTCGATTTCACGCCACGACAGTTCACGACGCACACGCCCACAACGCATGCAATTCATCGTCCAACCAGCAATCGGACGTGAATCCTCATCACGGAAACGATACGTCGGTAAATGGAAATGAGCGATTTTTGAGCGTTCCCACGCAAAGCGATTACTATTTTCGTGCGATGGTAGTGTTGGTGAAGCACCACAACTTGACACACCGTTCGCGTGCACAGCAGCTGAAGTTTGCGTTGAGTTTAAGCTTTTCTGCATTGAAGTGGGACTTCGTGTCGAGAGTCGTGCTCGTTCTTCTCGCCATCGCTCGACGATATCCTCGTCGTTGTATTGCGATGAGTCGACATAACGCCCCACACTCTTACTCCGGCGTGGAGCACTCTCGTATTCGAGTCGTGATTCAGGGCGTGATTCCAAACGCGGTGTTGGCGTCCAAGCGCCTAAATTAAAATTGAGAAAACGTCTTTTGAAGAGATAATATAAATTTTTGATGCTATAAATATGAGTTTCCAGTTGGAAAAAGTTTTTGTTCTGTAAGGACTTGAGATTGAAATTGCATATGAATTAAGATAGGAGGCACCTCGTGAGAAAAATATTTCCGAAACAAACAATTTTCCAGGAATATTGATTTGCAGCCGGAATGAACTCCAAAGAATATCCTCGAAATTTGTCATCATTCGATTACATCAATTCGATTCCCTAATTTAGGATTTATTATCAAATAATATAGCTATAACACGATTATGAATAAAGAGAGGTTTGTTACACGATGATTCCCTAATTTAGGATTTATTATCAAATAATATAGCTATAACACGATTATGAATAAAGAGAGGTTTGTTACACGATATCTCTTCAATGATACTCACATTATTATAGATGATCGAAATATGGGAAAGTGCAAATAATATTGCAATGCTATTTGAACCCCAAAAAGAACGATATGTGCTGACTAGAACGACGATCGAACTCTTTGAAAGATTTTAATGGAATGAAAAGATTCTATGGTTTAATCTGAAATTTGAATAATACATCGGTTATATATCCTATAAGAAAGAAGTATAGAGAGTATAGATGAATGATATAGAAATAGAGAAGCAATAACTCACGGCTGCTATGATGTGATGGAGTGGGTGATGCGAAATCTCTAGCGCGATATTTAAGCACCGATTGATCTGAAATTAACGTCAATGTCATCATATGTTTTATGGAACGTAATATTTCTGGATAAAAAGAAACGATTGTATTTTCACAAATGAACTCTTTAGAATTCCGTAAAATATTTTCAACAAATTATAAATATATGTGGATAGTAAAATTCCATCTAACAGTAATGATTAGCGTAAAACCATATAGCGAAACAACAATCTCATTTATTAATGAATACAATGAATCGATCCGCTCATGCTCATTTCTCTTCTTTGTGATGCGTTGATTTTCCACTCTTTTGTAATCAATCGTCTATTGAGTACAATTCGAACACCACGATTTCATATAGATATATGAAGGTGGAATAAGCGTTTCTAGTAGACAACTACTCAATATCCTTCAAAATATTCGCAAAATGTTCCCATATTATGATGTCAAGATCTCAGAAGAAAAAGTTTATATAAAGTTAAAGAAGCGCTTTTCTCGGATTCATCAGCAATAATCGACATTGCAAATAGTATTGAGATTTTTCTCCTTTTTTTTTCTGATCCACTCAATTCATTCAATCTCTTTGCATTTAATCGTTTTCTATATCCATGTGATGATAGTGCTATTATTCCACCATCGATCACATAAAGCTTTCAATACGATCCACAAAACGAGACGGAATGGAAGATGATGCATTAGAAAGGCTTCCCATAATGCGAAGTTTCGTTCTGCGCAAATGATGAGTTCCCTCTCGCCCTATGGTCTGCCGTATCAAACTGAATATCAGCCCCATAAAATTATTCATTTGTCGAGGGGAAAGGATCGCAAGAACAAGCTTGCTCCGAGACAAAGCATATTTACAGAGGATGTAATAAAAAATATAAAGCCCGTCTAAAAAGCTTTATAGGCGTATTCATAAATAAGCATTTTCTACGAATGAAGGGCTCAAATCTGACGCGAATTCTAGATTCAAAGCACTCGTTTGCGGCTGTGTTGAGAAAAACTTCTCATCAAGGATAAACGAAAAATATACACACATTTAGAAGCATTCGAAAAAATGGAAAATTGAATGAAGCAATGAGTTTACGCTCGAATAGCTCGAAAGTGATGCAGTCAAATGGGCTCATCTGCACATAAAACCTCGAAATGTTGCTCGTAATAGGGCGCATAAAATCAAAGCAAAACTTCCCATAAAAAACGCAGCCATTCCTCGTCTTTTTCTTAGCATTTTGCGATTATGCGATTTTTATGCGATTTTCTTAAGAACGTTCTTAAAAACCGAATGTAGCGATAGGTTTGCGTTTGTCCATCCTATATGCTCCCAACTAGTGAATCACAGAAAATATGCTACGCGAACAGCACAATAAGAATAATAGGTACTAGAATAGAAGGTAGAATGTATAGAGAACGAGAATAAAAGGTATGAGAACAAAGGATATGATGGAGCAGAAGAAAAGGTATAAGTCGTATAATGCATCGTTGGGCTCAGAGCTGCAATTTAATTTGTTTGTTTTATTTTATCAATGTGTAGGTGCGGTTTAAAACCAATTTTCGATTGACAAGTTGTAGAAGCCGTTAATGATGCCCGGATGCGCTGCATCAAGCGTTGTCATTTCATTTGAAAATCGATGATTTTCGATTTTCTAGTCGATACAGAGGAAGTGATGCAAATAAGGGAATGAGCTTCCTAAGAGAGAATGGAAGAGGATTTTTTTTACGCTGCGCTTTTTCCAATTCAACTCATCAGACCAAGCATATTCATAACAAGATAAGAAATAATAGAAATTTCTTGTAATGATGCACTGATAGTTTTGTTGGCCGATAGCTCACATAACCTATACGAAATTATTTTTTACAGCTCGACCGAATTTCCATATCTATCTGCGTAAAAAGAGAACCTATAACAGCTGGTCATAACAGTTATGCAGACATAAATGTGCGGCAACTGGCCACAAAAATTATGCAAATTTTCAGGGGAATCTCATTATCTTTTACTCCCACGAAGGTTGAGCGTTTGGCTGTGATATGCGGTGATCGCTCTAATGTGCTGTCTTTTCATAACGTGAACGAACTTGATTTCCGAGTTAAAACTATTGAACACATATGTGCACGAATCTACACCTATAAACAAAGATACGCGTATTCATTTACATGCGCACAGACATCGCTAAACAAACGCTTTGTAAAATTGATACTGCAAATGCATTTTCGAAGAGGTGAGCAAGCAATATGGTTGAAATTCCTGTCAAGCATATACATATCTCGAATGAGTTCTTATTTAGCCAAGATGAGAATAAAAAGTATAACGTCCTATATGGCTGGGATACCATTTAGTAGATCACAAAGGAAATTAAAAATCCTTCGTGTTATCAACGAGTGATAAAGCAACCAAACTAAAGATATTTTTAAACGCATCACACAATGGTTATATATATATATATATATATATATATATATATATATATATATGCAATTAAATCAACATCCACTATCTCATAGACCATAGGGATTATCATTCATGCTGATGAGACCATAATCAGCACAAGTAGGAATCAACGTTATGGATACAAATCGTATAACAATTGTTGCTGAAACGAAATAAGGCAATCAGAGAATTCGGACAATTCTTGAAAATCGTTCATAAATGTTTTGCTCAATTATAAATACTCAATCGATCTTCCATCCCACAATAGATAATGCCATCTAATGAATAATTTTATAAAATAATTGTCAGTCAAAGCATTATCGTAGTCTATATAGCAAAATCATGCCTTCGACCGTGTTTAGTATCCTTTCAATCAGCTTTATAGCATCGGGATTTGCCGGTTGTCTAATGCGGATATACAATTGTCGATCTGCTAGCTGCTATTCCCGAGGGCATATTTAGCTGAACCATATTCGACTGACTGCTGAATTATATTCGGCCGGTATCAGGCGCACTTTAAAAATACGTTTTATGGATAATGCTTCACGTATATAAAGGTATAAGAAGAGTACACAAAGATTGAGAAAGAAATGACTCGCCGTCGAAAAATTGTTTGTTCTCCGAATGCGACATCTTTTTCTTTCATCTTTAAAAACGAACAACTAATCACGGAAGGCCAAAAACATATGCAAATTTGTATCAGAATGCTTAGCATCAAATATTCTTCGCTTTCAAGAATATCGGTGAAATATATAAATACTTAACAATGGAAATGTTTTACATACAAGTTGGCATCACGTTCAATTCAACAATATTGCTCACGGGGCGGGATGAATTTCTTTCGCAAATTGTGATCAAAACAGCACGGCATGCAGTATAATCTGTTTGGCTGGAAAACATGCGCAAGTTTTTTAGACACCTTTAGAAAATAATAAGTAATTATTTTTGCAACTGCAACAACTCTTCAAAACCTAGACAACTATTGTGTTAAAGATGCGTGCAACGTTTGTCAACTATATATGGCTGCGATCTGATATTGGTGAGCCGACAAACAGGCAGACAAACGAACAAATACATACACAGACTCAATGCCCTCAACATTCTTTGCGAACGAAATCTGCAAAAATACATGAAAACGACAGCAAAATTTCATCGCTTTAGAATCAATAACTTCGTTGGTGTAGAAATAACAATATGCTCTCCTAGAAATCAGGCGACTAATGCAAATATCAACAGAGAAAAAATTTGCGCCTCTCTTTGCATTGAATTGCGTAAAATTTGAGCGATAAAAATGTATATAAACACATGGGATCGTCCTCTTATGCATCGTTGCCAATATTTATAGGAAATACAACAGAGTGCCGAAGGAATAAATTTGAAAAATTAAAGCGAAAATGCGAATGTTTGATCATTACTTGATGTTTTTGAGCATAATATATCGAGCATGAATTTTATTATTGTCGAGAAAAAAGTGCTTGAAAGCTTAAATTAATGCTTTGATGATCAAAGAATACCTGTGTAAAGGTAAGAGTTTTATCTGATGAGAGTGCACTTTTGTAGAATTGAAATACAATAAAAAAATTTAGCGCAATGAACTTCATTTAAAATTTTTGAGTAGCAATCAACGAATGTCAAGCGACAGCATTACGAGGGAGAAGCTTGTTTATATGGAGATAATCAGTACGCGTGACCACTGCACTTCAACGACGTGATTTCGTGTATGTGGAGAGTGTAAACATCAAATGCGATCAACGATGAGTTCAATCACACATCAACTATGTTTGCTTCACTCTCGTCCCTCAATGGCTGGACGTAGAGAGGAGAGGGCAGTTAGCTGCAACGTTTTTTTTTCTTTTTTTGAGAGTAAAGAATGGGAAAGTTTCGATGAATAATGGTGAATAAACAGAGAAAAGAATTGGGAAGTTGAAGACCCCAACAAATTCCAAAGCTCGAGGATTCCCTAGCTTTGTGTGTTCGGAAGTTCCAAGGTGTCTAATTTGTTCGAAGAAACCAGAAGATCAAGATTCCTTGGAATTCGAAACCACTGAAATTTTGGTTCCTGCAACTCGACCTTTCAAACTCGAAAGGCATTTCCACCTGAACTTTCAAATATACAGCGGCAAAGGCGATCTTCTGTACCCCATGGTTACAGAATTCCGATACCAACCATGATTGACCACAAATTTTCCGGGAATTTATGCAAGGACGGAAGGAGAGAGTGGACGAGCGGATAGACAACTACTGTGTGATTTGAAATTATGCCACTAACATAATTATCAAATAATAAACAATCACATAACGCTCAAGTTCTCTTCCATTTCCTCTCAACTTATCCTATACTCTCGAAACTGCAAAGCGATCGTTTTTGAATTTGAAGGAGTAGAAAACTGCGGATGTGGAGGAATCGAAGAATTTTTCATTCAAACGATGAAAACAGTTGAGAAATTTGTTGTCTGAGGGAGCAAACATTAGTTTGCATCGAATATTTCTTCTTTTAGTACTGCAAGAAAACGGCATTTTGAATGTGAATGAAGCGGAAAAAAAACTGTTCAACTCGTTGAAGCTTACTTCAAAATCGATTTCGGCTTCAATGAGCACCGCTCACAGAATGACTGATGACTTTGTCGAATGGGCCATTCTTTTGCGAAACGTTCAAATATTTTGCACAGAGAGTGGATAAGAAAATGGCCTACATACTGCTACTATTCACTAAATGTTTCCTTCTAATGTCTTTTGAACGTTCGCTATTCGAATTCGTATTCGAAAGCTTCCAACCGTAAAATTTCTTCAAGAATTCGATTTATTCTGCAAAAGTGTTCAGTGTCGAGAGAAAAAAGAGATCGCTACAATGTGTAGACAACGTTATGATATAATAGTTGTGAGTGATGGTCGTTATTGCATAATCGATTTTTCGATATAGGGCTGTAAAATCCTTTACAAGATTTCTACTGCATTGATATTGCCTCATCAAGAACGTCCATTAAAAAACGCCCTACCGCATGCTGCTCAGAGATTTTTTTGGTTCATGTTAGTGCTGAGAAACATGGTCACGATCGGATGTATATGTAGATTCATATATTTATATTTATGTTTATATATTTATATTTATGTTTATATATATATATATATATATATATATATATATA
>JAARMF010001906.1:12297-33749 GCA_022844705.1 Toxascaris leonina
CCCCCCCCCCCCCCAAACTCCGGGAAAATACCGCCTTCCCGATCTGTAAAACTTGTACTAACGCCGGCTGCAGGATGGGAGGGAAAAGTGCCGTTGCTACAGCACCACAAAACGAAAGTGGAAAATAACTCTTCACAGAATCATAACTCCAAAGAAAGGATTTTGCCGCAAAGCGGATGCTAGTCACAAGATTGCATCTTCGATCGTGGGTATTTCTAGAATTGTCGGCATCAAACGACATTACATCTTTTTCAATAAAAAAATTTCAGCCAAAGATACATTTCACAGGTGAATTAACTTAAGTGAACATATGCACATGTACAAAAAAATACAACGAGGCGATAACTACTTTCATGAAACGTTACAAACTGCAGTCTAAAAGTGAGCCGCTTGGCGACTGTAAATAATTTCAAGTCCGTTGATTTTTGGGTTTCTTCATCTTCATCGAGAACAAAAACAAGAGGATGGCGAATATATAACGACACAATTATCTATCCTTCGATTTCTTCCATTCAAAGGTTTGTTCAGCACACGATGAACACTTCAATTAAGAGCATTTCCTACTGACTTATTTAATGGATGCATCACATCTGCTTCATACTCATTCCTTCTATCATTTTAACATCCTTACTATAGAATCTGATTTACGAGGTTGGAAATGTCATAAAACGTGGATTCGAGAACGAATATGCTTCCGGGAAATGAAAATATGCTCAAAGATAACTTATGAGAGTTTCAATCACTTTGGAAGGGTTTTATATAAATTAAAAATTGCTTATATTAATGATGGATTACGATCGAGATGTATAAAACGTCACAAACATCTAGTACGTATTCTCTCGACAAACATGAAGATAAAAATATGAAATTAGTATCCGTATTGCTGTTGGACAAACACCTGATGTTCGGGAAAAGGATCATGATTGCTTAGAAGACCAGCACCATAATACGTATACTGAGAGTTGAGAATATCGCTGTGATAGTTCTTCTGAAGTTTACGACGCCGTCGATGCACCTGAAAATTATATGCCTTTTTTCATTGTTTAATGAGGAGCGAAAATAACGCTCGCAGATGGGATTTGGAACTGCAATATTTCGCTTTGCCAGCAATTGCTCTATAAGAGCTTTCACTGACTACTATTTGTTGAATGGGTCCTGCACTTATAATATTCATTCAGATTCCTTTATTTAACCATAAAGAAATATACAGTAATATATGGAAAGGTTGGCAATATTCAAAAATGAAAATGTCCAAGTATCATGAATATGGCAGTGCCAACAAAGGCCGAACCCAGATGATACACATGTTAGCAGCATACTGGCCAGCCGTCTACTCTCCTCGAGGACGATAAGTCAAATTGGGCTAATTTCGCTTTAAAAGCATTGAGATTAATAGTTTCCACAATATTAGCTGGCAGTTGATTCGATACTCGAATGAAAAATGAACTCAATATACCCATTTTGGTCGAAAATCTACGTTGTAGCTGAAAACGATGAAATCGGGAGCGTGTGTTGACTAGCATACACGCAAAGACGCTATCAGACGGGATATCGCAGCAGCCTTTCAATATTTTAAAGCACAAGAGGAAATCAAATCCAAGTCGTCGATACTCCAGACTTTTCAGGTCAAGAATCTATAATCTTTCGGTACAGGAAGGAATAACGGAACCAGGAAAGGCCTTGCGAAAAGCAGATCTTGTGTATCGCCTCTACACGCTTTCAATCATTTCAGCATCTTTATCAGTGAATGGTGACCATTTCTGAGTAAAGTATAAGAGGAGAGGGTGGCAATAGACAATAAAAACAAGTCTCCAGTGTCCAATGCACGGATGTTCTAGCGAACCAAGTGTACAATTAGCTACTCGTGATGCTTTTCTTGCTATTCCCCTAAAGTGAAAAATCCATTTGAAGTTTGAACTGATACGCAGGCCTAAGTCATCGGCAATGACTTGCACGTAAAGCTTATTCCCGTTTAAACCTAGAGGGCAATCACGATGGAAGTTCATGTGAAGGAGACCACTTTTTTCTTCCGACAAGGTCTTTCTGAAGCTCGTGACAGCCTGCAGCAGGGTTGCTAAGTGAGCGATAAATCTTATGGTCGTCCGCAAACAGCGTGCATGCACTCGACAAACCATCAGATAAATCATTTATATAAATAAGAAAGAATAAAGAGCCAGGTATGCTTCCTTGTGGAACTCCGCTGGTAATAATATGAGGCTGTGAATAGCATCCACCAATTTTTACCACAAACTTTCGTTGTGATAAAAAAGATCTCAGCCATTCCAGAAGTTCCCCACACATAACTTTGAACTTTGATCAACAATTTCTGGTGGCAGACTGCATCAAAGGCTTTAGCATAATTAATGTAAACCACCCCAACCTGCTGGTTTTTATTTACCGTGGAATACCAGTTATGAAAGCAAGACATCAGCTGCGACAACGTCGTCTTTCTAGGCAGAAATCCATACTGAACAGGACTAATCAACGCTTTGGAATCAAAATGGGACTGAAAATCAACGCCGTTTTCAGCGCTGGTCCACATGAAAGATGAACTTTCGGGACAAAATTCCACGTACCCGAAGGTTTCTTGAATATTCTGCAGCAAATATGGCAATCCACAAAAAAGCTATAGCCTGCTCTATATCTGATTCGGCGCATCCAAAGGTTTATAACAACAAACAACGTAATACATATTATTAGTATAATGCGCCTGAGAAACAACAACGTCGTCAAGGATATGTGATTACTGTTCCACGACAAAGACGATTTCAATTTTGCTCGAAGTTTGGTGATAACGGGTGATAAAACAGCTAGAAGTTCGATGATAACAGGCGGTGAAATTCCTTGATAATAGGTGGTCTTTTTTCTGCAGTCAGGATCTGGAAGCATGACTTTCGTCATTTGGGATATAAAATATGTCACCAGGCCAGAAAGCGGAGGTCGGGGGACCCTCTTTGTGCTGAGGTTTAAACACATCTTATTTCCATTCGGAATATGCCATCCAAAATGAATTTGCAATATCAGCAGATTGTTTGAATTGTAACGGAATAAGCAATTACATTACTCACACTCGTGGGGAGCACATATATGTGCGCCTTCTTAGCGTTTTTCATTAAGGCACTGAAGGAATCAGAAGATATTAAGTCTCATACCTCAACAGGCTCGGCCCTATCACTTAATTACTTGATATTTTACTTAACTATCAAATAGTACTCAAGAGTCCACATGTCACTGTCATAGTCCAATTCAAAATGCAAACCGGATCAATAATACCATTCAATAGCATCAGGGCTTACAACAGTCCTATGATTAAAGATGAATTACGCTGGAAGGCGACCGTATGTGCCTTCCCTGCTCGAAACATCGCCACTATGGAGGCAGCATCCCATCTATTTAGCGCTCCTGCCTCGATATGCGCTCACTTTCCGTTAGTGACGTCGTTTTACTTGTGACCGCGGAAACGTCTCAACAGATCATTCTTACTAGTATGTTTCTCCTCACTCAGGGAGTGCACACCCGAATGAAGCTTGCGACTGCACGAACGTGATACGTGTGTCATAATAAACAGGCGTTAACATAATGCCCTACCGAGGTCAATGCGGTCGGGTTTCTTCTCTTGACAACACAGAACAGCCCCCCCCNGAATTTTATGAAGGATCCGAGTTGCAAATGCAAAAGCGTGGAAGTAATACTTCGCCTGAGTGCTGGTATCTCTGTATCAGCCCAATGACGGGATGTCGTAACATTTGAGTGCCCTTTCCTCTCCCCCCATCTCTTCGGTACCTATTTGACCACTGCAGTTACCGTCCAATAACTGCTCCAAAGCTACCATATGTGCTATCAAACAAAATGTTTTGCACATGCAAATATCTTAAACGATTTAAAGAGATAACTGTTAGCAAAGGATATTCTAGACGACATAAAGGATATATGTGAGACAGAGTTTTGTGGTGTGATTCAGTGTCGAAAAGGAAATAATTGGAAAGCAGACCCGTCCAACAGGCTCAGCGGGGATGTTGCGCCTAGTAAGCAAATCAGCATCACGCTATTAACATTGACAATAACTGGCCTAGCCATACAACCTAAGCTGTGTGGCTAGGCCAGTTTTCTCATACACAGAATAAAGTAATCAATAATTTAGATATCATATTCCCCAACGTTGACTGATCGACCACGACGTTCTAACGCGTGGCGATTGGGGCACAAATGCTCTACAGTGTGGTCTATTGCTGTCCGCACCTGCTACACAGTCGCTTCATCATTAATGAATACCCTCTATTCTTTGCAGTTTCATTTACCATTTCTTTGCGCAGTGACCTCCAGTTACGATATCAAAACACAATTCACAGCGAGAACGCCTGAAGAGACGTCATGATCAAATACACCTTATGAATGTCAATACATAAGTGTAAACAGGTGGACAGCAGCGCTGACAGCTAGCTCTACGGTTAAATTGTCACGTCAATTAGAACTGTCCATCAGAAACCGCACAAACTGGGATTCACGAATACCGCGAAAACAACGACACTTTTCGTGGTCGTTAGAAGCGTTCCCTATCCTCTCCTTCCGCACCTCTCAAATCTCAAATAAAACGCACAGAAACGATAGACCTAACAGAAAGGCTAATTCGCCCACCACAACGGACTGTTATGAATCAAAAACGCAATCTAACCGCTAGCAGCAGGCACCTACACAACGATACATACGCACAAAAAATACTGATCCGCACCGCAGATAGTGTTCAGCACGCGGCAGCATGCACGTCTCTTTTGCTGCATGAAGCTGAGATCAGATAACGCTTGCCAATGAGAATTCGAATGCCTATCGCCCCGCCCTTTCAAATCCTACAACTCGACGTCATTCTCTTCTATCAACTGCATGCAAGTCAAAGCATTCCCTCACACCAGTAAGAGCCTTCCAATAAAACGTTAAAATAAACATGAATAAGGAAATAAATAAATAACCAGTCATCAGTTGAAAATTAACAACGGCAACGATTACCTTAAGACGATTACGTCGATATACGTTCCCTTCGGAACAGAGCTAACCAACGGAACGTTATAAATAAAAGGCAGCCGCCACTTGAAGAAAAGCAAGTTGGAAGGAGTGCAGAAGTCAAGTGGTCACTTCACGAAAAACGAATCAATTATGCGGCTGCCTCAAGAACATCATCCGAACATGTCGTTCAAAGGTGCTCTTCACTGCAGGAACAGCGATAAAGAAGGTGCAAAAAAAAACGATGAAATAATTTGAGACAAGACATGAGGGATAGCAAGTGAATGATAGGCCTCATGATATGTTTGAAAATGGAAATTCTGATAATTTCTGGCAAGCACTGCTTAAGATAAAACAAGAAGCAAAAATATCTCTTTGGGTGCTTACAATGCTCCCATTTGTAATTCACTATAATTTACGCCATTTGTAATTTACGCCGTTTTTCAGCTTTTTAGCTCGTCAACTCCTGTTGCTATACGATCACAAGTTGCGAAACAATTCAAGATTCATCACTTCTTCAACATTCACACTGCTTGACAACAAAAACTGAGCGCCGATTCAGACAAGCAAACGGAGGTGTGGTTGAGCTAGACTTTAAAAAGGCAATGAGGTGACAACACGAGTCCATAAACGTGATAGACTCAGACCCACGATCACAAGCAACAATGGGAAATTAGGGCAAAAAGCGGCTCCTCCCATTCCTTCCAGCTCCCAAATTCAGACTTCGAACTCCGACCCGCATAAGAACAGATCCACTTCTGTTGAATTCGATAGAACATCTGTTGATCTCTTGGTTCCGACTGTTCATGAAGCCAGGAACCGACCATCCAATTCAAGTCCCGTTCGGTCATTTCACCCTCTTTCTGGTGCTGTAACGTTTCGCAAATGCGTCCAAAGAGAACCTTATCCCTCGACTCTCGACCCTCTCCCTTCCAGGCACCAACGCTCAACTGAGACATCATTCGAGATAAAATGACATAAATAACAGCATCAGCTGTTCACGGCTACAATCCGGCGCCGATAACTGAGTAGAGAAGAGCCCGGGAGCCAAAAAATGCATATCTTAAACTTTAATATTTCAATTTGCAAGGTTCAAGAAAAGAAAGAAAAAAACAAAATTCAATAGCTGTCGGCAACCTCTTTTCGAGAAAAGAGTAGAGCAAAAACACCAAGCTCGAACGGACTCTACTAAATTTTGCCCAAAATGACCGAGGACCGTTTACCTTATTCAGCACTAGCTTCTGATGATGGTCATTTGCTTTACGAAGATCCAAGTTCGCCACAAATCCTGCCATTCAACTTACATCCTAAACGAAAAAAGAAAGCAACCAGACAAAAAAAAACGCTGCTCATTTACTTCAAGGCACATCTGCACACCTCATTGGCTTTTCCGGTTCCTCTAGGATGAATGAGATCACACTGTTTTACCAGCACAATGGGACATTAAAAACAACTTTGCATTATATTTTATGCAAAACCTAGATGAGCTGAATTTAGAGGAGAGACCTAACGTGCAATGGAACAACGCAAGCATTCTGCAATATGCCTCCAATAAAGACCTGCGACCTCAACATGGCCGAAAGGATATCGTTGAAATGATGTATGCAAGAAACTACGGTCATGGAAAGGATGAACAATAATCGAATTGCTAAATGGTATTCACGAAATACAAGAAAGGGTCTCGCTTAATTGCCTAACTGGAATCAGGTGGATGTGTCAGTTGCATGACTGAAATTAACAGAAAAGCGGTTGTCAGCTGCATCATTGGAAAGGAATGAGTCGATAAAGCTATAACTGCCGAAAGCATATAACTTTGTGATTATACCAGATTATGGCAGGCTATATCATAATCTCGTAATGCACTGATAACTCATTCTTATTATTTGAAGACGTTTCTTAGAATATCTGTCGAAGAAAACTCACTATGAAGGAAAAATGTAAAAGAATTATATAATCCGCAATTATGGGATTTCTTAGAGAATATTTAGTTACGAGAGGCATTATTCCACTTCATACATTGAGCATATCCCTGATAAAATTTGGGCGTTAAAATTCAATATATAGCGTATTAGGAAAAATAAAAATAAACGGACCATTGCAATGAAATGATTGTATATAATACTATATATACATATATATATGTATATATATATATATATATATATATATATATATATATATATTGTCGTGGTAGATTAGGGCAAAGGAAACGGATATAAATAATACTTAACAATTTTACATAAATGAAAACGATCGAACACTCGAACAAATCGGTGATTTGTCACAGCGAAATGCGAAGTTGACGTTTTTAATTAAATATGCAAACAAACAAATGGAACTGCTTTCTGCCGATTCGTTCAACTGATTTCAGACGGAAAACGCGATTTTTTGGAGGGAACGGTTTCATTTGCTTCAATAAAACGAAATTAATTTAAATACTTTAGGTGTATCAAAACACTGAGATGATAATACCGAAAGTTAAAGCCTCGCAATACATCCACCACTGTAGTGACTGACCTTATAGCAAGTACAGCAATCACTTCTGCGATGAGAGACTGGAGGGATTGTTGGCCTTTGCAGCCAAATAAGAGTGTTTCTAGTTGTTAATACCTCACTATGATAAAATTCAAAAAAGTTCGTGGTCTATAGAAATGAATAATTCCCAACGTCGCTTCACTAGAACCTCTCCATGCGAACGACTAATAACAGCGAATGAGATCAACAGCAAAAACGATACGAATCGACGCAGTCAGAACTGCGCAAAAAAATCATCAAGACAAAAGTGCATAAGAACACGAATAAGAGATGCTTACTTACAAAATAAACATCCTCAAGATCTGTTCAGTTTAAGAGACGGGGTGACAGCCTACCGCTTCAGACTGAGATAATATTCAAGATTTTCAAGAATTCTCTGACGACTTTGCAATTGACAAATCTCGCCCTTTTGATTTTGGACGCCTCCATCCTCAGACATTTTTCTGTTTCCTTTGGGGAAACGTACATTCGGTTGAATGAGCTGTGAAAGACAATAAAGAGCTGCCAAGAAACCTTTAGGAGCGCATGAAGATCGAGCTGAGTAAACGCCTTTTCACCATCTGAATCCGAGTCCGACTCTTCAATTAACACGTTCTTCAGCCACTTTCTCTTGCAGAGTGTTTGCACGTTGTACAGCTGACTCGTTTCCTCTTGCCGTTCTGCGTCAGATGCCCAGATGGTCTTCACTGAGAAAATACTGTGGCGCATTTTATTTGACGATCCCGGGTATGGCAGCACCGATGTTCCCGGAATCCTGCAAAGAACGCACAGTGATCGATCTAAAACGGAAGCAGATTCGTATCCGAACTTGAGGGAAAAATTAACCGATAATCTGGCTGGCTAAAGCCTGCAGGGAAAATGGTGCTTCAAACCCGCCCTAACAATATTACTTGGCTTTACTAGTCTCTCATCGCCATATTCTCGTGCCATTTCGGAGTCCAGTCGCACAGTCCAGGCAGTTTCTACAACGCAGACCAGTCCTACTGCAATAAACGTGTTGCCCCCTTTACATGAAGAATTAGGCAACTCCTAGCCGGTGGACGAAACCAGACCCCCGAGCCTACGCTTCAAGCTTTGTTTTATGCATGCTAATTAGTACAACCATGCATAAAGCTTATATCTAGCAACGGCGAAAATGTATTAAAAATTGCGTTGATCTTAAGTGGTGGATAAGAATCGCCGAATTGAAGAAGAAGAGTATGTTCGTATACTCCAATTTCTGCTGGAAGAAATTAACTTACTGTCACTTGTACACTCATCAAAACATTTCATCCAAAACTCTCTTTCCAGTCCATCAGTTGTAAACTAAGAAATAGTTTCCGTGCATCGTCATAAGATACAAAAGAAAAAACAAAGATCATGCATGAACAACCTAGAATTAGATGGTGGTGGTGATGATGATGGCGGAAAGGGATGGGAACGGATAGGAAGGGCTACTCGTCTCTGGGGGGAAGAGACATAAACTAGCGTTCCCTTTAGCTTTGTAAGACTGACTGAGAGAAATAACAAGGGGTTTAAAACCGTATCATGAACACTGGTGTGATATGCGGCTTCACGTTCAAAACATTGTTGTGGAGAAAAACAAGCGACGCTCAAAGCAAGAACGATAACGAAAAATTTCTTTTTCGACTCTTGGCTTTGAATATTCAACAGTGAATATCAACTTCGATGTGTGGTGTAACACTGCAAAAAGCCCCTCAGTCAATGAATAAAAGTTTGTCTGCGGTAAAGGTGCCATAATCGGAAATTTTCAGATTGTTACTCTCGAAAAGCGTAAGATTCTCTCAACACCTAGCCATATCAACGGCTTATTTGAAACGGATCATTTATAACTAGTCTCACAAAAAGCTCAACTTCCTGCTTCCTCCTTCCTAAGAGGAAGATATAATATAGGTGAGAGGTAATATGCTGATAACATGACTTTAATGGGATCATATAAAAGATTAAGTAAAAAGCGATATGAGCATGACCATTAGAGCTTTGCATCGACAGCTCATCATTAAAAACGATGAAATAGTAGCTACATTTGATGCATCCTCCATTTCAACAACGCTTCCAAAGACAGACAGCAATATTCCTTTCCTTCCCATCAGCACTCTTATTGAATGGCAACCAATTTCTTCATCTACTTTCATCTGGATATATGAATGCGATCGTCAGGAAATGAAACACTCACTTGATCGGCATCGCAAGAAGCTTTTCCAATTGTTGCAAGAAACGAGTCAAATCGACCATTTTTTCCAAATACTGTAAACGGATCGGATCGGCAGCTCTCTTCCTAAGTCGTTCTCTAAGTGCTTCATCGGCCTGTGCGATCTCAGAAGTATTCATCGTCGTCCCTACAAACAACTTCAGCAATTTTTACCTAGGCGAGCGAAACTAAAGAACGACAACAGAGGTATACACGGCTCGGGACCGGCATGGTTCCTTGGCCAACGAAAGCGGAGGAATCCTTGGAGCTGCCACGGTAGAGGGAGAATCTGTGGTCTTGGGCGTGCTTTTCTACACCCACCGAAGTTCTAACCTGGCACAGGCAGGAGCACAATGCTTTCTTAAAGTGCAGATTTGTCACTTTTTGGGAGGACAAGGGCACTTTGGTTATTTTATTGCTTCCTAAGCATTAACTTGGCATTTTCTGCGCTTCGTGACTGGTGTATTGATTCATCTCTCATGCGAGAGGGCTATGTATTCACCACCTTTGTGGCCAAAGAGCACAGATTCCTCATCTCATGGCCTCCTCCCAGACTTCTTATCCCTTTGCTTCTCCCAGGAGAACACGGCCTAGACAAATTTTACCGAACTGAACATAGCTGTTTATTACTCATAACTCGTATTGTAATTAAGGAAAAGCTCGCACTGGGTGACACTGGGAATCAAGGCATTTAGTGACATAAAGAACCTATGAAAAACGATAAGGTCTAGGCAGAGATGACATGTGAGATGGTGGGATGAGTATTTAATACGGAATTGGATTCGTAACGTCGCAACAGTTACGGAAATCGAATCAAAAGAATGAAACGTGCTGACATCCTTCACTGAGGAATTGTTCATGGTAGAAATCAACGAGGTTTAGTCAGAGTTTTGCAAAGTTCCGAAAACGCATAAACTTTTCCATCACATTCATCATCGTCTACAACTTATAAGCTTTAAACTTCTACACAGATAAAACAAAAAACAAAGTTGTGACACATATTAATATAACACACTTCTTCTATGCAACGTATTTCCGGTAAACAAGGCAACCGAATCTAGCAGCTTTTGTAACCTCACAAAACGACAGTATGAAAGGAGAGGATGGGGGAGGGACGGGAAGAGGGACAATACCCACAAGTCTCTCATCTCTCAAATGAATCAAACATCTTTGCAATCGCTCAAAAACGATGCTATCCATACTGCGATGTCGCATTAGTGCATTTGCAAAGAGGGGCATACCATTACCCGGGGATTTGTGCCTACGTTTGGAATGTTTCTTCTGCCACTTGTACGTAGCCACAAAATCACATCGTTAAAATGCACTACATCTGCCTTCCCCCAACACTCCCGCTTCTTAAAAACATCCATCTCCCTTTCGCCAGCTGCGTTTCACGATCCAACGCCGTAACAGAGTCTTAAATCATGTGTAGAGTACGACTCAAGTTGAGAACAGAGATTGGGAAAAGCCTTGCCCGTATTTGGGTAAGCATACTCCATTTGTGGTAGCAGGTATGCGACACTTTATGATTCCGCAATATGAAACAAAGTAGAAGCACGCCGAGATGCGACCAACTATTTGCCACAACCAAATTCTGGAGATCTCATTCGTTTTCGCTTCAGGATATGACGCATATTTAAATATTAACCAGCGCTCATTTAAATATAATGAGGTAAAGCTTGCAATTGCTAGCACTGGCTTCGAGCGTACTCGAAAAGTATGCAAGTGTCATCAAGGTTTTGGAGCTCGACAAGCACAAGCTGGGACGTTATCCTTTATAGGTCTGTCCGAATTCAAGTAAGTGATACCTACGAGCTGCTTCAGTTCTTTCTTGCAAATTTTGTATAACAGCAGTCGAATACCTTTACCATAAAGTTTATTACTTTGTTGCTGCTGTTCTTGCTGAAAAAAAAAACTTGAAAAACAACATCAAACAAAATAAGTGTTAAAATATATGACTACGACGATCAAAGGGTTGTCCTCAGTTAAGCAATAAATGTGTTGATTACTCCACTGTCGGAATGCCTCTATACAAATAATGAACGCAAAGACATTAGGCACTGAGACAACATCAACAGAAAGTTTATTCAACGTTAGGACGACCCGAAACAGGAAGAAATTATGGATTGAATTCTCGAAAACAAGTGAATGCTGTAAAATCGTGACAAATTACGTCGACCGGAATAAGAAAACGTTGAATCAAGTGCAATATTTCAGTACCTGTTAAGAATTTGCACAAGATCTGGCTTAAAGCCGCGATATTTGAGCGATTTTAAAGCGGAAATGCGCCCATGTAAGTTTTAAACTTCGAACTGTCGACCGAAGAAAACTTTCACGAAAATCTTTTCTTCTGAAATATTTTTCCACATTTTGCAACATCTCTATTTCCACTTTCAAGAACGCCGACCAAACTTGACAACCACATTCAAGAATTGGCCGACAATAAGCATTCTTCAATATAGGCATAATGAATTGCTCCAGAATGTAATACGTCACCTTGCCATAGTTGCAATCGACTCACAACGACTCTTCCAGTGCAAAGATTCATCGAAAAACAATTCGAATACTCCGATGGAATTGGCAACAGAAATCAAAATATCGCGTATTTGAAATGTACACTCATATTTCAATGTACCATGCAACGACCGATATTTTTGCTGTTAATATCCAACTGTCGAGAGTTTATTCAGGACTAGTCGAGAGCAAATTTTATGACCGACAATTCACTCTAAACAATTTTTGATTTCGGCCACGATAACATATTCCATTTTTCTTCATCGTTTATCGAAAACATCGGAAACTATTCGAAAATAAACAGCACGTTAGGTTTAGTTATATAAAAAAAAAACACATCAGTTCTATACACAATGACAGCATGATGGTAACGGGTGTTGCCATTACAATTGCTCAGCTAAATATCCTTTATGGATGAGCTGACAAAAAAATGACTACATCTGAATCCGAGCAAGAAACGTCTCCTCAAGTATGCATGCTTCTATCTCAATCCTTCATCCACGATAAAGAAGAGTCCATCAAAAAATCAAACTCTTTTCTACTAGACTCTCACGCCCTCTTAAAGTCGCATTTTCCACCATCAACATATTGAAACAGAAACAATGTGAGAACAATTTATTATGAGAATACACTATATGAAGATAGCGTCGACATTCTCAGATGCACTCACGCATCTTCTTTTTTCTTGCCTCTTCTCTCCGTTTTCTTCCTCAGTTTATCGGCCAATGAAGTGATTTCCTCTTTTGTATTATCGTTCATTTTCCGTTTCTTCTTTTCAGCTATCTGCAAAAAATTAACGTTTAAAATAGCTGAACGGCCATCGTATTATGTGGTTCTGGCCAGCAAAACACATGAAAGCCTAGATAGAGAAAAACGATGGAGGTCAAAGGCCAATATCGAATGTATCAAAAATTTCAATAGCTGAAGCTAGCCAGCATATTGAAAAACACAATAAGGCGTTTGAGAAAAGCCCATCGATTTGGAAATAGTCGGGAAAACACAGCGATTTACATGCATCACCGACCGAACGCCATACTAATAGGCAACCTGAATATATCTTTTATCACCGACCGGTTCCTAAGATAAAAGATAAAGCTTGTGCACAGAAATGACTCACGAATAAACAAACTCCCATCACTAGCTGCAGCCTAAGCCTTTTCTCTGTCTCAATCATGAATACGACCGAAAGTTTGTATCAGTACAACAGCAACATCATAGGCAGAAAAAAAGAATGGCTGTGTATATCGTGCGACAATCTTTATTGAGGAAACATGCAAAACTCCGTACAAAACGAATGATGGTGGAAGAAAACCCTCGCAGAAATAGTGTTGTAAGAGGCGGCGGCGCATATGGCCGTGGCATTCATGGCCACATATCGGACTTTATTGTCATGAAACCCCAGATATTGTCATGAAACCCTAGACTTACCCCAGAACAACAAAACGTGAGTGAAAAGAATCAATGCTAACAGAACCGCGGATATCGAATATCAGTAAAAAGCAAAAATTCCGCTACATTTGCGGCATGTAGGTATGGGAAACGCTGCCTCAGACAGTACGTCATATATGCTGCATACTGATCAGTTTCTTGTGAACCTATGCAAACCGCGCTGAAGAAGGATATTATTTCACGACGCTTCCAAGAAAACAGATCAGTGTTAAGTAGCAGCTCCAAGATCAGCCGGAAGGCAGAAATATTAGCAAAGGAAAGAGAAACGCAAACAAACATCAAGCCAAGCCGGAATTACAAAGGTCACGAAGTGTTGGAGTAACATTCAAAAGGCTTGTTCAATAAACGTTTGTCATCTATAGCCGTTAGCTTCACAAAGACGAAATAACTGAAAGCTGATGACTACGAGTGGATACGTGGGATAAAATAAAGAAAAGATGGGCAGCAACCTTAGCAAAACAAAAAACAATAAAAACAATCAAATAAAAGATTATAGCACATGCCTGCTTTTCGATGAGCTTCGAAGGCTTGAATAATGGATTCGATTGGTCGATTGCGAACGCACTATTCGTGTAGAGTGCCGCAAACCTGAAATTTCGTATCACCCTAATGGGCATAAATTGGTATTGGAGCATTTCCGAACCGAATACGGAGTCGAAAGAACGAAATTTAGACGGAAATATCCTCCCATTTCTGCGATAACTATTTTTATTTGCAAACAACTTGTGCTATTGAATACTTCTGTAGCGCTCATCAAGAAAATGAATTTGCTCACTCCTTTGATAGGATAACAATAGGTGACTTATTACCTTTCATCGTCCACCAGCTGCTGTTCCTCGACGGGGAAATTTTTTCGTTTATGTCGCACCAATTCAGGGGGCGTTATCACTTCCTGATCTCTTTCAGCCTTCCTTTTTCTTTTCAATTCTGCTATAAGTGCCTTGCGTTCCTGAATATTATAATAAGTTATATCGATGCCATTCAAACCAAACCACAGTTCAGCAACATTAATCATCTTAAACTAAAAACACTTCAAAGATGCCACTCCTGAAATCGGCCGATTCAGTACGAAGGATTTCCGCAGTAAGTCAGTTTGCGATAAAGGTGGGAATGATCACGTAATCATGCACCTGGCGCATCAAAGTTGCGAAAAAAATGAAATGAGACAAGTGCGAAATGATCTAAGGAGGGCCTATTCACAAGACATCCATGAAATAAGGCCTAAACGTTTCAAATGTTTTTCGCAACAAAGATCAAAGTGTATATATGGCATTTTTCTTTGCACACAACAATTCTCGACTGGTGATTTGGTGGAAGGGAACGAAGGGTTTAACTGCTACGTCAATGTCGATTCAGCTGCCCTATGCTAGCAGTAATGAACGTAACTTCATCAAATAGCTTAACTCGAATAACAATGCTAATCTCAAGTTAGCTGCATTCAGGAATAACCTTATGATGAAGCAATAAGAAGCTGATCATAAGCAGAGTGAATGCATATTTGCTTAGTAGCACTTAAAATATCAGTCATACGCATAGTTAAGAGTAAAAGGCACAATCAGACATCCACACATGAACCAACTCGTGGATTCTGCATAAACTTAACACGAAAGGGAGGAAAGCAAACTGCAAAAACCTTCGAAATACCGGCAAGAAGGCGCACACATCATTGTAAAACTAACCTTCCTCTTCTGTTTCCGCTTCTGCAGGTATTTCTGCCAAGCGGTTGGCTCCGACTGATCCTTTTTATTCACTTCCTCATGCTCATCGTTCTTCTCCTCTTTGGCCCAAGATACCTTCAAGTCATTTGCCTCATCTTCTCTTCGGTTTCCCTCTGTTTCCAGCATATACATCATATCATTACCTCCATTTTCTTCTTCATCCGATGATCCAGGCGCAATCAGGTGCCTTCAAAACGAAATGCAATCACATCGCGCTAATATCACCACATCTCTACGCCAGTACAAGTGTGTCTTCACCATTTTCCAAAATTCCCAAAAATAACTCACCAAACCCCAGTCAAGCACCTTAATCAACACGGCCAACACAATGCTACCATACTTACTTTTAAATAGCCGTCTTTTCCTCACGCAGAAAGGAAGCAATCCTAACTTTTCATGATGCAGCTGCAGATGAACTAAAACTGCTGTCATCTTTCCATCAAACCTGATATACAAGAGTGCACTATAACAGCTGCATGTAGTACTATCCAGTCATAGCTTAAACGGGTAAAACCCAACAAAAAGAAGCTCACTCTAGTTCCTCAAGGTTCGCTTCGGGAAGGAACGCATCACGCTGTGCTTTTATACGATCCGGATCCGTCTCATCCCAAGTTAGTTTCGTCGCCGATTTTGAAAGCGCAGTACTTTCGAAGAATTTCGGTTTGAATGCATTCATATCGACATCTTCTTCAATCACTCGCTCTTTCACCACATTCTCCTATAATATGTTACACTCCGTGCAAATGGATAGACAAACTGCCCATAGCCGATATAGCTCTCCTCAATACTGCAAGACTATTAAGGCTTTAAAAAAATAGGTAATTATGTGTTATGCGATCGAGTGCTTTGCATCACTACACCAAGCAGAACCTCAATTTTCTATCACATTCGCTCTCTTCCCACTGGAAGATAAACCATAAAAATTAAGCAAAGCAGAAGCATCTAGGCAACATTTCTCGTGCACAAGGCGACCAAAACAGAAAAGTTTCAACAGGAAGCATTAGAATCCCAAGTTGGCATCAACGTTTTCAGAAGAACGGCGGCTACTATTTCCTATTATAGAAAAAGCGAAATTACATAAAAGTTTTTGTTACTGTTCCGTCATATAAAACAAAAAGAGAACAACAAAGCAATTCCGCCATCGACATTAGATATCCTTAAAGCCTAAGGTATCCTTAAAATCGACATTAGGTAAACCGATGGACAATACTTCGGCTCTAAAACGCTACAAGAAATCTTCTGTTCCTCTGCAAACCTCAGAATCATTACTCTCAAACAACGTAATGACTGCCATTGTTATGAATACATTATTGCTCAAAAGAAGCACATGTTTAGACAAGAGAAACAAATTCCATAAAGCACATATTAATAGCTCTGTGCATGGAAAATACAAATTTGGTGGAGATGATAAGTTGTTTGAACAAGGCTTTGCAGAAAAAATTGGTGTTTTGGAAGTACTAGACAACTCCACTGATACAGATAGAACTACTTATTGCAATACTAGAAGCTTGCAAAAATCCAGTGATAATTGAAAAACTTTCCTTCTAGTCCCAGGAAGACCAGCAGAAGCAAGAGATCTGACCTCATCAAATACATAAGCGGCTCTTTAAATGCCATGAAAGACACCCACCTCAAAAGTCATTTCATCAGGAACGAAGCGGAGATCCATACGAACGGAACTGCTTTCGAATTCGACCCCATCGCATTGGTCATAGATAGCTGTCGCCGTCTGCACACTATCGCATTCGATAACTGCGTAATAATACCGCATTCGGTCCAATTGATATGCCCGCAATGCCTCACGAGTGTTCCTGTAACAGTCAGCCTTTACTTTCAAACATCAACTGCACTAAAGGTTTTCAACTATGAAGAAACTCGCTTCAAGANNNCTCGCTTCAAGAGCGGTTCGAGAGAAGCCGACTACTCGCTTCCAAGAGATATCCTCTAAGCTATATTCCCTTTGCAAGCAAAATAAACCCTTTGTTGCCTTATCGAGGCACTGTCTTCATTAGTTAGTGCTTCAGTTAATATTCGAGAAAGAGAAAACGTCAGCATCACAATCTTTTCAGTTATCTAATC
The DNA here is from genome assembly GCA_022844705.1 of Toxascaris leonina. Taxonomy (NCBI): domain Eukaryota; kingdom Metazoa; phylum Nematoda; class Chromadorea; order Rhabditida; family Ascarididae; genus Toxascaris; species Toxascaris leonina. Next base: position 29,779 of record JAARMF010001906.1, read on the forward strand.
ATGCAATCCTCTTCCCACTTCCTTTTCACCAAATTCAACATAACAAACAGTGGAAGAAAATATAACTAATATCTCTAGTAGACAACCCTTAAGTGGAAAGTGGCAATAAACATGATCGGACTGTGAACCACGGGATCCATTTGTGATATTTTATCGTCTCCTTGATCCACAATAGTCGGCAATTAATGGCTGATGTAATCCAAGGAAAAGTAGGAAAGGACAAAAATATAATAATAGAGCATTTACTTGCTAAATTCGCCGACGTCGTCAATACAATCCTGCAGTTTTGGGATTCTCGGTCCGATCCGCTCCTCCTCGTCTAATCTTTCCTTACCAAAATCAGACAGGTAAATCGTAACCGATAAAATCGCTGCAATAAAAATCCATCTAAGGGCACAAAACAACTGCAGATGATGGAACTCGTGACACAGAAGCAGCAGCCTCACTCAATAGCTATTTTGTTTCGCTAGCGCCGTTTGATCTTATGTGTGCTTGTGCAAAGAATGTCGCATAAAATCGACCAGCTTCCTCTTTAAGAAACATTGAAAAAAGAGAATAAAGGTATTCCGAGAAGAAGATTAATTCTGTTACCAGCAGGAGATGGCGGTTTGAACGAAGAGAGTACCATGAAGATATCGGACGCAGAAATGCGATCCCACTCCATATTACACAATGCGAGACGCCTCGTTGGCGATTCGACACGTATTGCGCCTCTATCTAGTTCTCCCCATTTGTGTTCAACTGTATTTTCTTCCTCCTGTAAAGGAACCTTCCAAAGGTGACGACATAAGCCATACACTTGCATTTACCAATTAAAATGGCTGGAGGTCGTCAGCGCAATATTAGCATCAAACTATTCAAGCGAAATGGGAGCGAGAAAGACCAATAATTCAAAAAAAAAAACTTACAAGTCTGAAAAGACCGAAGCCGCCAAGCTGCTATCATTAAAAAAAACCCATTTAGCACGAAGAATGTCTAAAGAGGCNAAAATGGGAGCGAGAAAGACCAATTAGCACGAAGAATGTCTAAAGAGGCAATATGCAGGTAGAGGGTCCACACCTGTCGACAAAATGGTTTTTCGAATCGATTTCAAGCATACGCAAATAAAACTTGAAAACATTTCGAAGTACATACATCGTCGAAGCCCCATTCGGAACCACTATCTTCATCACTTGACGTTATGTTACCATCGCCTCGCGCCAAATCGATCCTAATTTCACCGATGTCTTCTTCTGCGTCAACATCGCTGCCTTCTTTCTCACTCGTTGAGTCGTCCAAATCATAAAGCCGTCCAAGTGGGGTTGTCTTAGCAATATTTAGGCGTCTTCCACGCATATCCACAGCACATTTCGTTCCAAACTTTTCATCCGTTAGCATGCTTTTGAAACTATAAATAACTATTCACATTATATAGCAATCCGTGCACACAAATGCAATCATATATAGCAATCATCTCATGTGTCGCCTTGAATGCTCAATTTCAACGTTTCGAAGATGCTTTCAAGATCCCCCGAACAACATAATAATCGCAGCTAAAGGATTCTATAGAAGAGATGCGGGCAACAAATATCTAGCCAAAGGTTGAAAAACATCAAGCCATTAAAATACACCAAATGAATGAACTGCAAATGCTAAACTCAAGCCATTATACTGATGCACCAAACTGGAACAAAGGAATCAATGAGCAACTGTCTTTATAAACTCAAGAACAGAGCAGGCAAATGTGAGAAACAATCAATTAGACAGGTAAAAACCATTTTTGGCCAAGCTTAAAATGCCCAGGATGGGAGACGCATTTAGAGGTCCGTGGCAGCCGAGCCATTATAAGCTTACAAGACTGCATCGCCAGGCTTAATTACAAGTCCCCCNNCGAAAAAACGCGTTGCTCTAAATAGCAACGCTTTGTAGCATATCACATTCGCTATTTAGAATGCAACTCAAATACAGGAATAGGTCACTCAAAGAGTCATTTATTTCGTTTTCTTGACTATCAAGAATGTAGTTGTCATTTACATCATTTCCCGCATCGTCGGCGAGAACCTCTGTATTCCTTGAAAAGTGTGCATTTTTGCACCGAAAAATATGTGAACATAAAATCACGAGTCGATTTGCAGGTTAACTTCACTATTCCGTAATTTTAAGTTCCAAGATAATCAAAGAATTACATAAGTAAGGCACCCAGTATTATTGCATTTAACCAGTAAAGACCTCTTCATATCATGCAAGATGACAATAATCGAACACCTCGCCTAGAATTTTTCTGATGGGAAATGACGATATAAAAACTGAACTGAAAAGCATTTTTGGACAACGTTGATCCTAGCAGCTGATATAAAACGTGGAAAAGATTCGATTAAACTATGTTTTTCGAACATTTCTAAAGTTTTTGGAAGATAATGTGCTGAGTTTGGCTAGTTGGACGCTTGCTGAGCGTGGTGTCTACTTTCGCTCGGCTCGATGCGGTGATGGATTGTGGAACGGCCATCAGATATGACGGTTCCCGCGAATATGTTGAATAAGCAGGCGCGAACCAACCAGCGGCGAAATCCATCAGGGTGTTGGTGGTGGTACGCCAACACTTAAAAAAATGGTCACAATACCCAATGACGGTTTCGAGTCACGATGAGTACGGTTCACCGAAAAAGATCGCAGTCCCTGTTGTCTTGTAGATACTTCGTGGAAGAAGAAAGGCTAGGAGAAGGAAACTCCGAACAACCGAAACCTATATCGCCAGCAGGTCGGCCACCAGGCGATGTATTACCGGCCACAGCAATATGGTAAGTAAGATCAGCTGCGACGTCTATATGGCGTTGGTTGGATGCGGCGAGCTCAGGATCGCTAAAGATGGAAAAATTGCCAGCTGCATCGATGGAGAGAACGAGGAAATCGATGAAATCACAGCTGTTCAAAGTATTCAAGGTAATGCGCCTCTAATACTTTCCACCCCCTTCACCTCGGAGGCTATGAAATTATAGGCCGTTGCGAAAAAAATATACAAAACAATACAGACATGCACGAAAATGATATACATGGTCGGAAAACATCGGCAACAAAAACTAACCGTTTATCGACGACAACTTTTCTGTCCTTGTTTGCCAATGAATCGAAACGAGGATCACTAAATACACTTTCGAATCGCTCATCTTTGATAAAAGCCTTATTCCTCTTCCCCTTTAGGAACGACCTGTAACGGACATCTCCAGTAAACGTAAAGTGACGCTAACGAGAATCAAACACTCGACTAGGCTTAGGACAATAATAAAATCGACTGATCATCGTTGGCATGACTTCTTGATCGGTTGTTTCATTAAGCAGGGGTTTACGCTAACATAATGTACTTCCGGTTTTTGAACGGTACACTAGTAAGATCCAATCTCATTGAGGATGCCAGTACAATACATCTTTGAATGCTTGCAACCTGGATAACAACTGACAATACGGCACGAAGCTAACTGTTTGATTTTGACGCCCTCTTCGTTTCCGGTCGCCGTCTCCGTTGCACCATTCGACCGCATACCATCAGGTTGTTCCACAGACTTCTTTTTGTGAACATTCTTGAAGCTTTTCGCTTTCATCTTTACTGCAAGTCATTGTCCAGTACGCTTAGGAACGATAAATTGTAAACTCTCAAAAAAAGGCGACAAATTCGGCGAAAAGGCATCGCAAAGATAACACCGCCTTATACGATATCGGGCAGAATCATGTTATAAACCGTGCTGCCAACAGAGTTCACCACCACCTAGCATATAAATAGCCTAGGAAAACTTTGGCCTCGGCCACAGACACATACGATCCTGGAGCCAGCACTCTCCGTCTGCTCGCTGACATGACCTCTTTGTATCACTCAATGAAGGAACCATGAAAAGTAGCCAGTTCAGCGTGCAAATGTTATGGTCGAAATGCGCAACATTTTGATGTCTGGAAGTGATGCACTCTTGCACTACAGCGGTGCTTCATTGCTCGTGCAGTCA
>JAARMF010001907.1:15624-30814 GCA_022844705.1 Toxascaris leonina
GGTTTATAACAATAAACAACGTTATATATATATATATATATATATATATATATATATAGGTTCGTTTGATCACAGTAATGTATACATTTGTTCGATATGTCCGAGAAGTGTCTTCGAATAAATATGTTCGGGGAATATTTCCAATGCCTTAAGAACCAACGAGCGACTTTCATCAAATTGTCCCAACTGAAAATAGATTTGATTATTAAAATATATAAATAGAGAAAAATTAATAAAAATTAATTTTTAAAATCTTTTTCGAGTTTTTCTCTGCATTATTATCGCAATAAAAAAATTTGAATAAAGCTTGTAAGAGATTTTTTTCATCTATCAAATTCGACACGAATAACTAAAATTGACCTCTGAACGATTCTTGTTAATAACGTTTTGAAAGGAGATGAGAAGAGAACAAGAGAAGTGAGAATATTTTATAGTAATTTATACTTTATGAAGGATTTTTTCCTTTGGTTAGCTAGTGCTGATTAGCTGACTAATGTAGTAAAAATAGATCTGATTGAAAGACATTTTTTCGTTCTTTGTAAAATATCTGTAAAGAATAAACACCCTATTCATTTGGTCTCTCAATTCAACGATTATGAGAGGAAATTTTGTTATAAATAATTCCAGCCCAGTAATTCTAGTTAATCTTGGATTTGAATAGACGACGAAATTGGTGAGGAGAGCGAAGGACATAGAGAGAGGGGGTGCGGGGGGGGGGGGGGGTTGGAGTAAGAACGGAGAGCAACTCAAGTCATTGACCTGATAAGTGAGGAGTGCAAGATTGAAATGTGGTTCGAATAGATGTGGACCCTTCTGAATAGCAGAAAGAAATAGTGCTCGACTCTGCTCAAGTTTGCCATCACGCATTTGAAGAACGGCTAAGTTACAAACACTTTCAGCATGATTTGCATCGGCTGCCATTGCAAGTCGAAAGCATCGTGAAGCCATCGTTGTATCGCCTGTTGCCTTAAAATTTTATCAGCTCTCAAAATTGTAGAGCTAAGATGCCGCACAATTATTACTGTTATCATTATTATTGTTATTATTATTACTGCTATTATTATTATTATTATTATTATTATCATTATTATTATTATTATTATCACCATCATCATTGTTAGTATTATTGTTGTCATTACAACAAACCATTTAAGTTGGCTCAATTGAATCAATGAACATGTGACCTTGCTGCGTTGCATGACCTTGCTGAAAGGTCTTTTCCAATTAACACTCTTAACACATCCTATCCTGCAGAAAAAATCTGAATATCTAATGAAAGTCACTCGGTCGGATCTGTTTCAGCGCTCCATTCTACGCCCATTATTTAACCGAATTGGTAATTCGTGGGTGGAGATGCTTGCCTTGATGCAGAGCTGAACCTGAGACAACTAAACCTGAGGTAAAACGAAGTTTGATGGTCGAAAAAAATCATCAGTCGAACAACTCATCCAACTGGTCAATATTTATACCTCACCGTAAATCTCAACAATAAAAAGTGAATCTATCATCGTATCTAAGATTATCACCCGTTAGAGGTAGGTATTTTCCGGAAGCGGTTGAAAAATTTTCTCGAATTTGACTGTTTCATCTAGTTGTGAAACAAAATTTCAGAAAAAAAACGCTTACAAGCAAGATATTTCCAGTATTGTACCATGTGTCGGCAACGACATCTTCATCGGCAACCGATAGAGCACGTTCGATGCACGACATCGATAGATCAAATTGTTGACAGAAAAAACAACATAAACCAAGATTCATGAATAATTCAGCATTGTTGACGCCCATTTGTAGGATTCTTCTGGAAACGACGATTATAATAAATACACTTGAAAACAACTAATAAAATATAGCGTAAAATTGTCACATCATTTATAATTTAATCTCTTTACGTGCTAAATAAAGGTTTATGCTGTTATTCGTAGTTCTTTTGGCTTTATTTGGCCAAGAAAATCAATTCGATTCCACTCCGGAGCCAGAACAAAATGCTCCAGGTGATGGATATTTGGCCAATAACGCATTGCTGATGTCAAATATTAGGTTTTCAGTGAGTCATGCACATAAAATATTTAACAAACATTTTTATGCTATTTTTTTCTATTCAAATGTGTCTATTATTATCAGCTTAGCATATAGGAAGCTATTGAATAAGCGTTCAAGACTCCTTTAAACAAAATACAAATTGACGGGTTTACTTATAAAGATAATTAGCTAAAAACGTTGAATAAATAGGCAAGTAAATAAATAAATGAATTATTGGAAGGCGCATTTCTTCATTTTTTGAAAATCATTCCACCTTCCGGGATTTCAGTACTTCTTTGCTAAATGCTTTCTTCCGATCAATGGCCTCCATTTTTTTTTTTTGAAATTCTGCAACTCTCGAGGCACTTTTTGTCACCTTTTTCTTAATATTAAGACCTGCTTTTCGGGAAATAATAAATCGCAGCCCATTTTCGAATGAGTAAGCGCATAGGTGACTGTGGTGCATTGTGCTTATTTATGATATATATGTACATAGGCCCTTCGCCTCTTAAGCGAAGGGCCCCGGGTTCGATTCCCGGCTGATCTCCCAGCGAGTTGCTTGAAGGCTGACCACAATGCGTTCCAAAAAAAAAAAAAAAATCTGGTCGCAACAGCCATGTGTGGCTATCAGCTCATCGATATGGGAATCGATGAAACTACAGCTGTCTTTGTATCTCTGTATCTTTATATGTACATAGTTAGCATGAAGCGGTTTTAAATATGATTTTTCTAGGGAATCGCATATGCATTGTCTTCAGCTAGAATTTTGATGCCGAATTGAGAGAAGGAGCGAATGGGGAGAGGGGAATCACAGTTGCAAGATATGACATTAGTAGACTTGCTTTCTGCCTTTTCTCCCTCCGTTCCTCTCCTCCCCTCCCTCTTCCCTTATTATTTTTCCCAGTTGCGCCTCTTGAGCTCCTGCGTTTTGCAATCGTCCCTCCTTCTTAGCATTGCTAATTTAGGTGAATTGGTAATCACGGATGTTCTATTATTTAAATCCGTGAATTCGAACTAGTGTTATTTGAATTCAAAAAAAGAATCCCAAAATTAACCTGTAATAGCGAAGAGCAATTTCAGGTTGATCGCTATAAAAATAATTCGTCGCTACACATGCAATCGCTTCAACATTACTTGCATCTTGTCGTAGAACGCATTTATATGTTTCGACACTTTTTTCCATTTCACNACCCGCCCAACGACACCGACCTCTTTCCGATGTAGTCCCTTGTGACCCTTACGACCTTTGTTAACAATCAATTGAAATTTCCTCGATAATAACTAGATATTTCTTGCATAATTGAAGCATTGCTAAAAATCGCTTCTTTGCATTTCCTGTTAAATTCGCACTTTCTAAGCTACAACTGCTTGCATGTGCCGGTGCCTATTTATACATCCGGCAGCTTTAACTGGAAAGCCATTGTAGTTAAAGCCATGAAATTTATAGAATACACCATAAGTTAATCTTAGTTAACTCTATGACCTTTAATATTTTTTCATCAAAATCAAATCATGTTGTGAACACTTAAAAGCTTCGAATAATTTGCGTATATTATAATATTGATTGGACTTTCATCTTGTATAAATTGGTTTCTAATACAAAGTTATCCATATCTAAAATCCTTTTACAAAATTCTTCTATAGCTCGCTAATTTTTCAAATATATGCAATCATTTCTCTGTATAATTCGACCGATAAAATTATTTACGATAATCTATGAAATATCATTCACACAATAAAAAGGCGTTATATCATCACAATAATATCCCATATATTTTCGAATTTTTTAAACGATTCCATTGATGTTTCTTTTATTATTTATATTATCGCATAAATAAAAAAAATATTAGCAAATTAATTCCAACAAATATTCAATTCCAATAGTTCCAATATACCAAAATTACTTCAGTAGTTTATCCAGTATTCAATCTTTTGTTAGGAATACTTCAAATTTCTTTTTATAGTGTTATTTATTTTCCTATTGGAAAATAATCACGCAATCACTGATAGGATCGTTTTTAAGGTGAACTTCAATTAAGAGATGAAATGAATTAGTGAGAACTCTGGCCAATATTTGAATTGGTCGACTCGGAGAGAATTTTTTCTTTTCAGCATATCGACTATAGAAAAACTTTTCGACAAAATATGGGTGTTGATTCGGCGCAAAATGAAATATTCAGATAGTTCGCGATGATATGCGATGATTTATCGTCTTTGTTCGACTTTCTTTCTTATTTATTTTGTCCTATTCCAAGCTTGAACTTAAGTGTGATTCGAAATGATTTTCTTTTCTTTGCGATTTATTTTTTGATTTGAAACTATTGAAACAAATGTTTCCGGCGCTGAATTGCAATTTTTCCGGAAGTTTGAATAGGAATATTTGCTGCCGGAATAAAACTCTCCGTTAGTGAAACGAAACTTTTCGGTAGTGAAATAAAACCTTCCGCTAGTGAAATATTGTATTTCATTGGTGAAGTAAGACTTTCCGTTGAGAAACAAAAATTTGTGTTAGTGAAATAAAATTTCCGTCAGTGAAGTAAGACTTTCCGTTGAGAAACAAAACCTTCCGTTACGAAAACAAACTTTCCGTCAGTGTTGTATAATAATCCGTCAGCGCAATAAAACTTTCCGTTCCTGAAATAAGACTTCCTCCTGATTGAAGTAAAGCCTAATCCTATAATATAGTGAATGAAACGAATATCAAATAGCTGCTGAATGAATATCTACCTTAGCAAGATAAGCGTATGTTTCGACCATTTTTTGATTATTCAATGAGGAAAGAAATTGTTTTATTGCATCAGCAAACATTCCCAATCGATAATAACATTTGCCGAGTTGATTTTTCCAATACCAATCCGAATAATCGGCACATTTTGTTGCAATTGCTGCTATCTGAAAGACAAAAAAAAACAACGAAGTTTTATATCTTTTTTTTGGTATATACAAATTTAGGATTACATTCAATAATGACTTATTAGTCATATCGATTGCATTACTGTTGCAGGGATTTATTTACGCGTTAATGAAATTGATATGAATTGTGATTTGAATTAATACACAACTTTTTATAAAATTACTCGCAAATTATTCGTGAATAAGTTCAATCAAATCCTCAAAGAAAAATGGCACAGCTTTCTCGCTCATATTTCACGAGTAAATAAATAAATAATCGAGTAAATACCTGAGCAAATAAATGAATAAATAAATAAATGAGTAAATAAACAAACAAATAAATAAACGAATAAAAAAGCAAGTAACATAGTAATGAAATAATTGAACAAATGGATAGATGAATAAATAAATACGCAAATAAATAAATAAATAAATAATAATATGAGTAAATAAATAAATAAATCCACCAATAAACATAACCATAAACAAAAAATTCTTGAGGCAAGCATATGTGACGTAATATCCACTTTCATTTGCATTATTTTTAATTAATAGCTCAACTATTGTGAGCTGTCGAGAAGATAGAAGGAGAAAGATATAAAATAAATGATGCACAGAGAGGAAAGTGAAGAAAAAAGAAAGAAAGGAAAAGAAAAGATAACGATCAAAAATGAGCACAAAAATCTACCTGATGTGCAATTTTTATATCGCCTTCATGATAGAAGACATACTCAAAGAGAAGGCGATTGATATTATTATCACGAGCGTATTTTTCCACATTTAGACGAGCAAGGTTTATGAATGGTCCATCGGATTGTGAAACCATTGATGCCTCAAAGTTTTTTTAAAGAGCGGATTTATTTTAATTCTTTATCATAACCATATTTCAAAACGAAGAATAATAAAGGCCATAAATCATTCAATGACGTCATACTCAAAGGTTAAAGCTAACCGGAAGTACTAAATAAGCTAAATGCTTGCCTCAGTGATTATACAAATTATCAGTTTCCTCTCAAGATTTTCATAAAGTTCAAATGTGCTTACGAAAAAGTCAATCTAGGCAGGAGAAGGTAGCAATTGTTCCTATAAATAACATATCGTTGAAAAAGGTCCCACAAGAAGCTATAAGAAAAAAAAATAAGCTAAGATAAAAAGCAACAAACAATCCGATGTAAGCTGCATCGATGAATCTTAGGAATGCAAATGCAAATTTTAAATGGATGTAATACTTTCTAAAATGGACTGAAAATGGGAGCAAATTTGACCTTTGAACTTTTGTGGTGTATTGCTCTATTAAGAGGCCGATACGATAATGCTTATTGTGTGTTCGGCTTTTGAAGTATTATAAGTCATTTTCAAAAAAAGAAAAACAAAAAAAAATCGGAAAAAAATCGGTATTATAGATCGGAAAATTTTAATCCGCGCTGAATTTTTTGATGCAATAGCTAAAGAGATAACTATGAATTATTTTTGCTCATAATAAATATACGTCCTAGATACTTACAGTGCCAAGACGTACGAAACGTGCTGAACTAGACGATGTGGCGCGAGCTGTTTTTGATGTACGTGAAGTACGTAACGATTGTTCAATTGTTCCAGGACGAACTGTTGTTTCCGGACGTATAACACCACTTAATGGTCGACCGGCACTTGATCGTGGTCTAAGAAAATAAAGATATCGAGTAGAAGTGATTTCCGGTTTTATTTTAATTCAATTTTTATTGTTTATTTACTTAGGTGTAAGAAATTATTGTTGTCATTCGACGAGTGCAATCATCCTATTATGTCATTAATTAAAGTCGACACGACGATATTGTCATGTGCATCAACAAATTTTAACGGACGTTCCTCAAAGCTCAAAAATCTCGAGGATAAGAAGAAATTCCAAGCCGCCCCCCCCCCCCCCCAGTTTTTCAACCTCAATAATTCCGGCTATCCTTGCTAATCCTAAGTGCGCATAATTCTTCCCACTCCATGCTAGAATATTTCGAGAATTGCGCTATGTGAAGATGCTTTTGGAAAATTTGATAAGTAAGCAGAAATTCATTGCACAATTGAGTGCAAAAATTTTTTTCAGCAAAACTCTTTTCATTACANGTGCTTTTGGAAAATTTGATAAATAAGCAGAAATTTATTGCACAATTGAGTGCAAAAAATTTTCAGCAAAACTCTTTTCATTACAAGTTCTATACTTCGATTAATAAGTTCATAACCATTGAGTTATTTCGTAATTTGCAAAAATCTTCAATGAATTCGCTCGAATTTAAGTTCGATTAGATATTTAACTCAATTCACTGCAACTGCTGAAGGGCTAATTTTATCCTCAAAATTATACGAGAAGATAATCGAACTANGAGTTCGATTAGATATTTAGTTCAGTTCTCTGCAACTGCTGAAGGGCTTATTTTATCCTGAAAATTATCCGAGAAGATAATCGAACTATGTCTATTATTAGGCAACGAATTATGCGATGCAATGCAACATTTATTTACTTAACTTACTTATTTACTTAATAAATAATTTATAATTCGAGTTGTTGCAATAATAAAAAAGTAATTTAAAGAATATCTGGTTGTTCGTTGTTCTATGTGAATTTTTTCATCGATCTAGTTCAATCATTTAAATAAATCTGATACAATAAGATTCGATACCGTCAACAATTATTTGATTACTTCTTTATGATTTATGTAATGTTTATTGCCCACACAATAAGCTTTCTTCAATGATAACGTTCAGTGATCTTATCAGCTGTTATCAGTGATTTTGTAGGTTTCTTTTTTTCTGAAAACATCGCATTGTCATTAGCTTCGGAAGTTGATTGAGTGGAGAAAAAACGTGAGGCAAAAAAAGTTCGACAAGCTACTGTTATCGAGTTTCAGTCATATTAATTTCAGCGTTTATTGCTAATAAGCGTATATTGCGAGTAGCTTTATGCTTATATGATTGTTGTCGCTCCTCTACGGACTTCCGAAAAAAATTAATTATATTTACTAATGAATAAATATAATCCAGGAAATATCATCAATATTTTTGCGAATCAAATTTGCTCAACTACTTTCGAAGAAATTCGTACTCTAGACGAGGAAAAATTGGAAAATTTTGAGGATTCGTCATAATTTTTTTGCTAAATCCTGAACGGTAATATCTTTCATTCATAGCTAAATATTCCAAGCAATTTTTTTTCTCAAAGCCAATACTAAGAAATGAAGAAAATCGAATACCTTATAGCTTGACTAGGTCCTTTAGAGGAAGTGATTGGTCTCGAGAATGATGTACCTGGTCGTGCATTCGATGCGATAATACTATCATCAAGAAATGTTTCCGCAACACCACGTTCATCGTTTTCTATTTCGTCCACATAGATCTCCTCTGTCATACATGCCATTTTTAAGCTCCATGCTGCCTTAAATAATCTCTCAATATTCCACAATAATATACCGTATTTCAGAAATTAATATTCCCCATCTCTTCATCCCCCCTCCCTCTTCCCCTCACCCCCTCCCCTGCCCCACGCCGACTCGTAGAAGGATCATTCGATTGCGTGTGCCCTTCGAGCTATGCATTTTAAATAGTTTCGACTCGTTAAGCGCACCTTTCCGTTTCGAGATAGAGTACCTGTGCATTTTTTTTTTGGTTAGAACAGTACTTAAACAACGACAAGCAGAATTTAGAAAAACCAAAAATCTCTGAGTGTTTGCAACTTGTCATTTTTCAATCGCTTTCCATTTCAAGAGGCATTCATCTCTCAAAATGATAAACACTAGCATCTCTTTCAAAAAAAAAAAACATTAAAATTATAAAAGAACTAAAAATATGGATGCATAAAAAATCTCTATTCTAAAATACTTTCAATAACAACCATCATTTAGACTAGACTTTCATAAATGCTTGTAATAGCAAGCTAGTTCGGCAAAACTTCCACTAGTTCGTGCGCCTCAGTGCTACTTTAAGTAGTCGTTCAATAAATTGCGAATCTTGCTTTTTTTCATTTATTTACCTCTCTTATATAATCTACATACACTGGAAATATAATTATAAACATAAAAATAAAATGTATAAATAAATAAATAAATAAACACATTAGTTATGAACAAATATAAAAATATTTGGGGATGGATATGAATAATCATGTATATACATATGTATTTATACTTTTATTTATTTATTTATTTATTTATTGAACGAAAGGTCGGCTGAATAAAATTTGATAAAAATTGCCAATAAGCTGCAAAAAACTTGATTATTGTTAATGCAACAATGCTAATGCACTGTTGATTTGTCGAGTAGATCTTTGTAACGAAACGCAAACCGTCTGTGAGTGGTGTATAGTTCGTATTTAATTATCCTCTTCAACATCTGTTTTCTACAATTGCTCATCGCACTAGCTGTATAGAGATAAACAAGCGATAAGCTCTCGAAATATATTGCATTTTTTCAGCGGATATTTAAAGCAACAACGCAACTAAATGCAAAATTGCAAGGAGTGGAAATTATAGAATTTCGCTATGATCGCAATAATTTCATGAAAATGGCCATGCAAAATTGTAAATTGATTATCGATTGCTTTGCTTAATGTTATTTAGAGAGGTGTTATTCTTATAGAGTTAAAGATGGCCTATAAAATGAAAAATTTCTACCTCGAAAAGGAAATCGTTGAATTCGAGAGGATATTAAATATAACGATGACATCATTCTTATCGTAGATATATAGAAATTTTTAAATATTTTTTTAATCCTTTTCATAATGCCTCTCACTAGTGCTTTCGTAAATATGATTTTCATAGAAATATAAATATAAATAGAGAAAATATACGAGTGTAAATATATATATATATATATATATATATATATGCATATCTTTTACAAAAATGAATTATTTATTATCTTGTTTTCACCATTGCAAAGGAGGGAAGTGAGACCACCATTGATTAAATTAGTAAGCACTATTAGTTGTGTGGATGATGATCATATACAAAGAACGTTTCGATGATTTGATGTGGTCATTTAAATACATCGACACCACATTATCGACGAATGCCTCTAATAATGTACATGGCTATGAGATTATAGAATTCAAGTACACATTGCAATTTCAGTATGCCTTTGCAATTGCAGTACACCTAGATCAATTCCAATCAATTCCAGTACGCATTATAATTCCAGTGCATATTTCATTTCAAATGCATTACTTTAGTACCAATTTATATATCTTGATGATTTGATATGAGAGAGAGTCTATTGCCGTCTCATTTAAGCTCAGCTCAGCTCAGCTCAGCATATTGACCGATCATCACCTCTGAATTTCGTCGCAAGATTTGCCTCGAGTACACAATTTGCTTCCGTATGTCTAGTGCTGAGGTTTTTATGTTGAAGAGAGAAGTGAAGAGCGTAGGTGGTGGGCACCACATTATACGAATGGAATGCATAGTGATCAATGAAGCAACACCTGTTGTGTGCATTTGAAGCTGTCAAGTGCACGTATGTTGTTAAAGCATTGAATATGCTAGCTGTGTATAGCACAATCAGCCGTCTTGTTGCTATACTGCTGCACATTCATTGCAACTAATGTTGATTGCATCAATGCATCTCTTCATCTTAGTGAAATCACTATGCGAGTATAGAAATATTACAACAACATAATACCCAGAGGATATTTTCCGCTATTGTTGGTCGCGGGCTTTTCATTTTCATAATCGTATTCATTTCTATTCCTCAACGAAAACCGACGATAACTGAAGATTATGCCGCAAGAACAGTTCATAAATATCAATTGAAACGTTTCACAATATATAATGACAGAATAAAAAATAAAATAATAATAATAATGATAATAATCTTTTTAAATGTTAGCATGAAATAGGTCAGCAATTTATCGATAACGAAAAGCGAACACCTGATCGTATGGATTCGCCTCAAGAATTTCACCGCATACTTCAGTAGCTTCCGCAACTTTATTCCTCTTATAGAGGAGAAGCGCTTTTAGCAACGGATCCAACTCCATACGCTGCCTCCAATAGTGTATTCGTCGAATGCAGTTGTCTTGTTGTCGTCGTATAACCATAGCAACGTAAAGCTTTGCTAATGCTCGATCTACGCCCAATAATAATAGTCACTCCATGACAACTATCTGACTCTAGCAGAAATTCTGACATTCGGCATTTTCTGCCGAAGATCGCAACTATTTTTACTTCATTAGTTCATGTGAATTCCTATCGTTCTATGTATCTAAGATGAGTGAATATTCTGAATATCCTCAATAACCTCGGCATGAATGAGAGCAAAGAAAAAGAGAGAAGGATATGCTAGAAAAAAAATCAGTAATGTGTTTTATTTTTACTTCCTTCAACAGAAGTAAGAAAAAAAACATCTTAATATTTAGTAGAAAATTACCTTCAATTTTACCTATATTCGTTTACAAAAGAAGTAAAATTACAAGAATGTTTACGCCCTTAAAGGTAATGCTGCTATAGATGAAAGGAAAAAAATATTTATTACCTATTTTGTGAAAAATATTATTGATTTTTTTTCTACGTTTTTCAATCACTTCATATATGTAATGCGATAAGTTGTACAGTATAGTCAATGAGAGAATTTTCTATTGCAGCGCAAAATCGTACATTATTGCCAATGAGAGAATCTTCTATTGCAGCGCAAAATCCAATGTAGAGAAAATAAAAATTCTTCAAAAGAAAAACGTTCATATCCAATATAATACTTTAATCTGCAATCCATAAACGAACGTATTGCACAATTGATGAAACAATAAAATTGCAAAATGGAAATCAAATCGACATTGAATTATCATTATTTCTTCGATTCGCTATTCAACGCTTTCTGATGATGACGATGATAACCTAGTGTGGATGTGAACGTATACAATTCGAGGTTATTATCTGAAGCGATTAGAGGAAGGCAGATGGGAGCGGTGGCATGGGGTGGGGGGGGGGGGGGAAGGGGAGGGGAAGAGGGGTAGAGGCAGCAGAAAAGAAGAGAGGAAAATTTGGCGTCGAACTATAAACGTTTTATCAATAATAATAATAATAAAACGATTAAATAGTTATGAGAATATATTTTATTTATCCGCAAAAAAAAGAAAATATTTTTCACAAATTAAAAAAAACCTTGTTCTTCCGATTATTTCGAGGATCTCATTGATGAGGATATGGCGATACTATAAATGAGAGGGAACTACATTAGCATTAAGGCAATCGAAAAGAAATTATTATTATTATTATTATTATTATTATTATTATTATTATTATTATTATTAATATTAGCATTGTCAATATGTCGTACAATGCATATTCGAATGAATCGCATCACCACATACGTCGAATATACTCTCCACGTACATCACGAGGTGTTCCAAATGCTGACATACCGGTCTAAAATTCACATATTTTTTATTATCAATTTACTAAATAAGCTAAAAAAAAAGCTTTTTTTAAAAAGAAGATTTAAGCTTGATCGTAATATTTAGTATCGACTTATCGCATTTCAATTGCCAATATCACTAGACGATTCTTGCAGCTTCATTTCGGCCATGAAGAATAAGAGATAATTGTGTGATTGACCCCATCTATATTGCTAGAGAAAATTCAGTAACGAAATTTGATGCAATGATATTCTTCATCAAGAAGCTTTCACTTCTCATTCATGTGGAAAGTGAACGAAAAGCACAAAAAATCCGACTGAAGATGATAAACACATTAAAGAATCATGGATTTTAAACGGCTTATAAATTTAAAGTAATTGTCCTTCCTTCCCCCCCCCCCTCCCCCTCAACTTTCCTTCCCCTTCTCCTTCAAATCCTCAGACACAAGAAGAACTCATAAAAAAGGCTAGGGATCGGGGTTGCTGCTCCATCTATCATATTAAGCTCCAAGCAAAAATACATCGGAAGCCTGTTAGACAGAAGAAAAAAAAAAGAGAGAAACATTTCCTCATGCATTTACAACACAAATATTGAGAATAGTGCAAGAGTGAAGTGATTCGCGAGAATATTGTTTTGACATGACCACAACAATATGCTAGCTTAATAAGCATTAAAAATAAATAAATAAATAAAACACTCACCTGATTAGCAAACTCAGTCTCTTGACCTGACCAGAATGGTACCTCAGGTCGACGAGCCAGATCGAGTGGCAAATCTTCATGGCTATCGTCTACGTACGGTGTGAAAACCTATTTAAAAAATTTTAGCTTCATTCGTAAATATTATAGGCAAATTAAATGCAGTGCAATAAACTTTGAGCAAATGCTTAACGCTTTTTTTCTATTGAGGTAATCGAAGGTTCTAGCAAGAGAAAAAGAGATAACAAAAGAAATGGACAAAAAATATGCAGATAGAGTGGAAGAGTGAAGGTTACCTCATCCAAAGTTGTAGCCCTCAAGCTAATTTCCATAATCAAATATTAAAAGATTACACGTTAAATGGCCTCGAGTACTCTCGTTTTTAATTCCAACTTGTAGGCTATAAAAATATGATGGCAAAAACAGCAACATACATCGACACACCGTGATGGCAGCTGTTGATAAAATAAGAATGCAAATTCAGTCGACAAAATTCTATACCTACTCCTCCCTACCACCACTTTCCATATTCGAAGAACCTAGTTCGAAATGGCTTAAAAATTGCCGATTGTATGGTTGAGTCAATATCGCCGACAATGTATATGTAGTACTATTGAGGAAGGCTATTTTGTTCAGATAACTCACTTAGCATCAAGTTCCTTTAGTTCAACTCATTCCATCAAATAATGTAGACAATTCGGAGAAAATTTGCATTAGTTACCCAAAAACTTTCCCATCTTCGGAGAAATTAAGAGATGATGAAGGGAACGATTAAAAGATAATTAGAAATTGGTGAAAAATATTTCAATGGAATTGTCTTAATTTTTGAAGGGAGAGCAGTTGGGTCGTTGAAATATTTTGATAAAGAAATTACTAAAAGACAATGAAAGTATATCCTCACTTTTGCTCTATAAATTACGTTGACTTCCGCAATATTACCTAAATCCGCATAAATTTCGAGTGTTCTAAGAAGTGCATGGCAATTTTTAACTTGTTTACCGCTTTGCTGATGCATTTTTAATGAATAAAATAATCGCAAATATAAATAATATACATCAAATACTTATAAAGAATTTACAACAAACCTCAGTTAAGAAAAACAAATGCCGAAAAAAAAAATGAAAAGAGAGGAAAAAAAGAGCACATACCTGCCTAGGCATACCAAATCCAGTTTTACCAGCTTGTGAGTCGAGGAAATTGACGCCCATCTGATAAGGAATCATACCTTGTGAGCGTTGTTCTTGTGCTTGCATATTCGCAACAGTATTGTTCCTGAACGCACCGAATCCGGTCATGCCTGCTTGAGAGGCTCCTAAATTTTCGATAATGCTTATTTATAGTTTGCATTCATGCTATTGCTAAAAGCCATCCATGGAATTATGGATATGTAACCGCGCAAAAAACGAAAATTTTGTTCTTTTTCTAAACATAATCCAATTGCAATTCGATCAAAAGTGCTTATTGATTGCATCTATAGTCGCTGTAGTTTCGAGATGATCGTAATATTTTCAGTTAATTTGATAAATTTAATAAATATTTGCAAAATTTAAAAATGCCTTAATATTTTTTGCAAAGAATGGAAAAAATTTATCAGTATTATTGAAAAAAAAATTATCTTTAATATTGATTTCATATTAATGGAAGAAATTCAACACGAAAAATTAATTAAATTTCTTGTTAGTCGATAAATTTCTTTATAATTTTTATCACATTTTTGAATTTAAAAAAGAAAAAACTATATTTTCATATGAGACGACGATTAGAATTTCTATAAATATTTATTAAAGTTTATTTTAATAACGAGAATCCGTTAAATAACATACTTTCCCACTTGTTTTTTGAAAGCACGTATTTCTTAATTCATTTAATTATTTCTAAAAGAATTCAGAGCAGTAGATGTTGGTTAGATCGAACAAATCACGTCATGTGATCATTTTGCTTCAAGAAACCGATGCATAACAATATTAGAATTAAATATTTCCTCTCTAAAACATAGATTGTATAGAACGCTTTTTAGAGATTCCCATTAAGGTGTAACTTTGAGACAGTGCATTAAGACCTGAAAAACTAAGACGGTTTGCAGCATTCCTTTCGATATATTTCTGCAGAATTTTTCGCATTTGTTGGTCAATGATCCATGGCTTATTGCATAGCTGTCGAGGATTTATTTTACATATATATATATATATATATATATATATATATA
>JAARMF010001908.1:19526-30904 GCA_022844705.1 Toxascaris leonina
TATTCGGAGTTTCCTTCTCCTAGCCTTTCTTCTTCCACGAAGTACCTGCAAGGCAGCAGGGGCTGCGATCTTTTTCGGCGGATCGTACTCGCCGTGATGCGAAACCGTCATTGGGTAATGTGACCATTTTTTAAGTGTTGGCGCGCCACCGCCAACCCCAGTCACACCCTGATGAACTTCGCCGTCGGTTGGTTCACGCCTGCTTATTCAGCATATTCGCAGGCGACCGTCATATCTGACGGTCCTTCGCGACCCTTCCACCGCATCGAGCTGAGCGGTAGGAAACCGACCGCTCAGTAGCCTTCCAACGACACCGACAACCTCATTCATTTTATTTACTAAAAAATAAATATTCGTTTAAATTTTTTCCCTCAAAATCCACTAATAAATATTTGATTGATATTTGCGAAATTCGTAATCGAATATCAATGCAAATTCGTTTTGCAATTTGCATAGAATTGCGCTGTGATTTTTATATGTCAGCGCTAATTATCGATATTGCCTTCTGTTATCTAAAAATTTTTGCCACAAAATGAGGAGAAAAACTGAATATTTTTCATCGCTTTTTTTTATTCATCAAAATTCTTATATTTCATTCGCAAACTTTAGAGAACAAGCCACTACAATTCCAATATTCCGCATATGCGTCTCATTGTTGATTTTAATGAATTACACATCTGAACATTGAAAGCTATAAGCATTACTAATGATGGCGCAGCCTTTATAGTGCTCTGTTAGAGAGCCTAACCACACTACAAACGACAGTGAATCACCATGTTTGTTGACGTGTCAGTCATCTGATCATCTTCCTTTAGCAAGCGTCGATGTACAACCAATAATAAGGCGAAAGTTTTTTTTAGCTTTTAGTATACCTATGGTGGGCCCGTGGTAATTGTAACCTATAAGAAGCGTCCTCTAAGCTAAAATGCGTCAGATATTCTCTTTGTGAAATTTGCTCTTTCACTGGTTGCAAACGTCCTGCATGCCATCCACTTTGACCTAAGCACCCTTGGGAGGATCGAATAGCTTTTGCACTTACAATACGTATTTTTCATTTACAACTTTCCAAACTCATTTTTCTTTCCAACTATACTTATCTCCTCTTGTTTCGCCTTCCCCGTCCCTCTCCTCATGCCCCCACCCCCAAGCCCCACTTAAGAACAGCACTTTTCGATCGAGATCTCAGCTCTGTATCATTTCATCGATTTTGCTAGTTTTCAGCTACATTTCTGAATTTGCACTTCAAATTTGATAACCTTAATGCCTTTTTATGCGTTCATATTTGTAAATGTACACAAACTTTAGTCATTGAAACACTTTCGATGCAATTTGTTAGTTGTGCAAATCTATTAGCCGTATGATTAATGCGTGAGTGGTCTTTGAACTGGTGAGCGGAAGCAATCTAAAACCAGGGATGCGCAAGGCATTTACGAGGAAAGTGGGTCCTGGGATGAGGTCCGCTTCCGTCACCACTGCTCAGCGGGTGGTTGCCTTTCTCTGAGAAACTTCTGCTTCCTATACTTAGTGATGCTTTCAATGGCTTATTGCTTCACGGTTAGGAAACAACCCACTCTCATGAAGTTTGCCAACGCATCACTACTCTTATTCTCGAAAACCGATATGAGCTCGCATTTTTCGTCACATATCATTTGAAATACTTACACCTAACAAACGGCACCTAAACTGCCGATCATCATCATTCAAGAAAGCGGAAAACAGCTGAATCAAACACCGTTTCCAAGTGTGTCTTCCAACGGTTACTAGCCAAACCTTTGCTGACATTTCATTCTGGTGAATGAGTTCAGCTCACCATAACCATTGAGTTGATTATTTTGCTCGGATGGCTCCAGCATTCCATGTCATTGCAGAAAGCAACATTAAGCAACATAAACCATTCATATGTTGCGATAACTTATTTTTTGAATAGATTGGTTTATACGACGGTAATAAAACCAATGTGAACATTACATACTAGCACTTTTATGGAACGAAGCTGTGATGGCAATCATATCGAACAGTTTGAAGTGGGTGCAATTTATATATGGGGCGTAAATTTGTAGGCAATATTTGCTCATCGCTTCATTTCGCACTTTTTCTTTTGTTGCACTGCATCGGATTGTATGTACGTGTGTATTGAGCAAATTCAGACGAACGATTTCAAGAGGAAATCGATGAATTGATTGATAGCCGATCAATGAGTAAACAACGATCATTGAGAATTGAAGGGCGTTTTATGTGATTTTAGAAATTGCTAGATTATTCCACAATATGAAAATGTTCGAATTACATCGTTGAAGCGAAGACTTCAAGCGTTGCGCAAATCATCATCGTAAAGCGTGAAATGACTTTCGGGGATCCTGAAAAGTGGAATTATTCATTGGAGGGTGTTCATCTAAGTAGCATCGAATTTTGAAAACGATTACTGCTACGTTCATAGCGCTCTCGATGGATAAGACTGCAAGAGCAAAAACTGAAACAGCTGACTGTAATCTTTAATCAAATTGTTTCCTTCCGTTAGTTTCTTCCGACGTTTTCAAATAAATCTCATTTAGCACTACCACTGAACCGTCTAGAAAACTATTAAATGGCGTGAATTTATCCAGTCTTATTAAAAAAACATCATCGAATCGGTTCAGGTGATCCTTTGGTTTTTATTCTTGTTTCTAGAGTCGCGCCATTCCCCCTCATCCCTCCCCCCCCCCCCAGCTTAGCTTTAGAAATATCGCAAGTTTTGCACTGAAGCATTCATTCATTTTTGGTGGTGAATAAATGAGCGAATCTCGCAGCGAAGTATCCTCCTTGAGTGGTCCTCAGGGAGAATATTCGTGTTGGACATGAGAATGTGACGCATTGATATCCACGATTCGTCAGCGATCGTTGAAATTCAAGCTTCACAATCGCCGTCACCTTCATTAATCACGTAGGCACAACGCGTTAAAACCGCGCCTTCTCAGATGTGTGAAAAATAGCATTTGTTTACGACAGTAATTTTATGCGCGTGAATTCTTCGATTGCCTCTGTTAGGAGAACCTGGGCAGGTACTTTCAACGCAAATATATCTCCACTAGGAATAACGATACCAGGCATTTAATTGCTCTATGGGTTATATATTTTTCATATAATTGAATCAGGATCCTTCATACCTAGTCGTGATGTGAATAATGCCAGTCACTTGAGTGAAGATTCATTTCAACTGAAGTCAGATTAAAAGTGAGATTAATGCAGTTGGATTTCTTTCCTCGAAGAAAATTCCATCCATCTATTTATATAAATGTTTTTCACTTCCCTCTCAGAATCACTCAATAACTGATGAATGAAATTTGAAAAACGGGATTCTGAAATCATCCGTTCGTCATTTCAAACTACTGCATTTGACTTATTCACCAATGACGTGTGAAAATTTTCTGCAGAACTCGTATATCCTGAGGATGCGAAAATTTGCATATTTTGTATTGCAGCAAAATTAGCAAATATGTTAGTATGCCAGCTATTTTTAATGACCCCTGAGGAACTCTTATAATCAGAGAGCAGCATCATCGATGACTCACAAATGCCTTTACAAGTCATGATGCGTTCTAGGAGATCGTTATAATGTGTGTGCATTTTCGATTATAATCTCTAGTAGTTGTAGCACTATATACCTCTGATGAACATTGTACTTTTATTGCCAAAAAACTTCCATTTTTTAAACCTTCGTTCAGTGATGACCTTTGTGATTTTATCTGCTCATTTGCCTTCTAATATCTTTATAAGGAAATACCATTTGATAAGAAACTATTCTCATTGTCTAGACTCTACTACCCTAAATTGCCTGAACGAATCTCTTCCTGTACCCCCCGTAAGGGGTAGAGTGAGTGAAATTTAACAAAAAACAATATGGAAGCAAATTCAAATCGTGCACATTTCAAAGGGCATTTTGTGGCAGAGACGCTGTCACAAAATGAACTCGTCATGTTGTTCTATAATAAGTAATAATGCAACTGCGCATATGAATGGATATAGGCGAATGTGTTTAGTCGTAATGCGGCATGTTGCTCACTAAACGATGTCCATCGCTCTATGAACGATATACAAAGTACAACACTCGGCTGTCCACAACTATGGGGACACTCATTAGTGTTGGGTTTGCGTTTGGGCACCACCCAGTTTCACATTGACTCCGCCCCATTCGGACACATTCGTCGCAATTGTCGCACTCCGTTCTGTGGTCGTCTATTTGGCCTGAAATCTTTGGGGCACGCACTTTGGATGTGAACAATGTGATGCGTTGAGGCATTCACAATAGAAAACCGCTTATTAACAAGTTTCGAGTGTGCTTCGCATGTTGATGACGACGGAGCTTTTCGTTGAGTCTCAAGCCGACAAACTCTTTTCTTCATTCGCTCTTTTCCATCAATTCAGCGTTGCTTATTTCCGTTTCATGTTATACTCACCGAGTTTTTGCAATTGATGATTGAAATTATTTATGCTTTTCAAATACTCACGTCTGGTATTTATATAATTTGTATGTTTTTCATATTCTTTTCTTGTAGTTTTTGAGTACATTCAATCACCGCATTAGTATAATACCATCTTTCCCATTAGCTAAATGCTTTCAAATGTGCATTGATGAGGCAAGAAGTAAAACTCATTCTAAGTGATTCATTGAGATGAGTTGTTATAATGATGGATAATACACAAGAGGGATTTTACTCAGGTGTTCAACAAAGAATTTCCTTCATATATTTCTAGATTGTTTTAATTTGTGAAACGGACGATGAATTTTTCCAACTCCCATTGCGATATCAATTATTCGGCTAACGAGCGAAACGGCATCAGTATTTCATCATAATGCATCTTGTTTTAAGCTCATTAAAAGGCATTTCGTTTTGAGGTTTAACATCTAATGCGAATATTGCCTTCGATAAGCTACTTTTGATTTCCGCTCTCAGACAATTTGCAATTTCAGCGAGAAATTCCTTCAATATTCAAAAAACCGCTCTAGCTTAATTCCACATTTATTCGATGAATTATATGAAAATATAATAATTATTATTTACTCGATGCTTTTCGAAATGTACGCGTCAATGTTTCATTCATTCCTCTTAAGGAATCTCACTAAAAAAAACTACTTGTGAACATGGTTAATTATTTCAATATGTTTGATGCATTCTGGATAATAGCCTACCTTCAATGAGTTCCTTTCGATTAGCATTAATCGCAGTTTACGTCGGCACAATCGTATTATCGCATATCAAAATCCCGAAAGCAGTCAACACCTCATATCGTTCGTCGACATGAGGTGTTGACTGCTTCCGGGACAATTTCAAACAACTTCAGATTCGGCTAAAGCTCTTTCGATGTTTCATTGAGATTAATTTCGAAATTTTATGCAAATTTGGTTGCATGGATTATCATTACTGATTTGGAAGAGAATTTTGTTTCGCATAAGAATCAAGATTCTATTCAATTAAAGTGCTCATCTATCGCAGTACGTGAAAAAAAAGAAACATTCAAGAGAGTTTTATCACAAAACGAACTATACAGCAGTAGAAAATGGCAAAAACGATCTGAAAAAAAAGCGATTTAAAAAATTTTTTTCCTCGTAAAATAGCGCACTCATTATTTAACTTTTTCTTAGCCTTTCTAAGAAAACATATCAAGTGTTCATATCGTTTCAGAACGACTGCGATTCAACGAAAATTATTTTTTACAGCGTTTTTTTTCATTCTGAAATATTTTCTCCTCATATACCACTCTCTTGAACGACCACTCGCATTTCATTCTATCGAAAATGCAATGAATACCTCGTCAACTTCTTCGCTCTTTTTCTTCATCTATTTTGGTATTGCTGATACGAACGATCGTAGAGCTTTCAAGTTTTATACCCTTTCAAAATTTCACGCTTTACATAGAGTTAATATCTGTGTATGCTCGTCTATTTCTCAGTGGTTTCGACTTCGGTGCCATTAAAGCTACAGTTATTGTGCTTGAGGGGTGCAGTTTGCTCACTCAGTAACCTTCAAATTGATCTCATAGGCAGTAGAAGTACGCAAAAAAGTATACGCTTTGAAACCAGGCGCTATGTTGTGACGATCATACCGCAAAGTACAAGCACCGGATTGCAGAATTCCGCAGAAAAACATGAGCTTTTGGTGTGAAACTTCCACAGACGATCGATTCCGTTAATACATGAGTTATCTTTTCCGTTTGATTTTTTTTTCTATGCAACTGCTGTCTGCAGTGCTCGAGGATGCAAAAACATATATCCTCCCAGGTGCGTTCGCACAATTCTACACTTGTTTGCTGGCTTGGCAAATGTAAATGAAAAACCAACCGATCTTTGAAAGGATGTGAACTTTTATCTACCTTTCAATGTCTGTAACCTTTTCGAATGTCAGATGTAAACAGACGCAGTTATGCAGGACACATTCATATTATTCATCGATTTCCGGCTGATCGCATGAGCAAGCCTTCAGAAGAACAAATCGTGCTACTCAACCTAACGCGATTTTTCTTCTGTTTTCAATCTTGTGGGCTCTCTTCCTCATCCAGTGCGTTTGATACTATACAAAATGACGAGGCATATCAGCAAATATCTCTGCGAACAATTTCACTAGACAATTTGGTGTCATAACGGAGAATCGGACAGAAATGAATTCGATAAGAAGAAAATATAATAGATTCGGAAGAGATATACGCAAATACTGAAAGAGGAACGATTCCGATCCCACTAATGTAAACAGTGTCGGAATGTTGTATAGACGTAGAGCTTTCCAGCTAAATTCTCTCTGATCCTGTAGGAAACTTTAGAGCTCAATTTTTCAAGTAACTATCGAAGCCTGATTTCACAAAGAAAATTAGACGCTTAAGCAGATCGCTTTTTTATTGAGCAGGCAAAGGATTAGTCGACTGATTGATGAGTTGAATTCTTTTTTTCAGTGAAAGGGTCAAGNNNTTCTTTTTTTCAGTGAAAGGGTCAAGTTGCTCCAATTTAAAGCCAAGTTTTTAAAAGTCTTTGAAAAATGGCATCTATGCTTTAAAATTTTTAATTAATGATCCCAGTTGAGAAAGCGTTAGACTTTCGTTTTCAATAGTTGTGCTATTTGTTGTACTCTCGTAAATACACTGGGTGGTGATGAAATTCTCACTGTGATAATTGCTTAGCGGTTGCTTCCATTGCTTTCACTTCAAGCATCTACTAGCTGTTATTGTCCGTTTAGCTTAATAATAGCATCTTTTTGACCGCATTCATCTCTAGTAGTTGTGAAATAATCGCAAACGTCGTTTATGGTCAATTTGTGTTCCAAACGAACAAAACATGTTTTGTGGCACACCTATTGTTGCGCATAAAGACAAAGGGAAAGCTTTGTTTTGGTCATATAAAGGCGTTCTTAGTGTTTATCTTTTCAATTGTTTTGTTGATTGCTTTAAATGCCCTTTAGATATTTGCGCTCTTTTCGAAAAATGGACAAAAAGTTCCGAGTTTTCAAAAATTTAGAAATATTTCGAATATTTCATAAACGTGAGAAAATGAAACAAGCTTTGAATGGACTTTTCTCTTAAACGGCAATTTTCTCCTAAAATTGTATTTTTGTCAATTCGAGTCCACCTTCGATATGCTGCTGATAACGTACTGATCAACTGTACTACTGATAAGCCTCGTTCGATGTTCTTAGCGCGAATTTATAAGCACCCTCAGGTTATAATCGGCCATTTTACGTGGAAATATGCATGAAATAATTGGTGCAATTAGAAGAGGACGATACCATATCGTTAATGGTCGGCCCTGTAATAGAGTATAGTTCGCTAAGAAAATGCACGAAAATTTGCAAGCGAATTGATCTGCTCTTTACTTTCCCTATTGTTGGCTTTTTTTTCCTTTTTTTGCGCTCACAATTATCCCCCTTCAAACAGGTCACTAGCGTAATTATACAGCACTCATTTCCGAATTCACCACTCAATTTTCAAGGTCTCTGACTGTAAATATGGAATCACGTCTGCAAATAGATCAATTCATATGATTTGTCATCGTTTTCGTGAAAGCAAAAAGCCATTAAATTTTAGTTGATTGTTGATTGCCTCAGAAGTTTTGACCTTCGAAGTAGTAATTTTATGACCCGAGCTAGTGCTTGAGAATGACCTTGAGATTGTTGGATGGAATATTCGTCTGAAAATAATTCAAGCATAATATTCGTTATTAGATTGTTTTCAAAGGTGTTTAGCGTTACGATCGTTTAGGCGATAGACATTCTCAGAAAGAAGTGCGTCTTTAAGAATTCATGCAGTAGTTTTGTAAGGTCCTTGGCCAATCACATAATCAATCATAACACTCTCTCTTTGAACGAACAATTTGAAAACCTTTAGGTATTTTTCGCTCTTAAGTAGTAAAAAACGAGTTCCCAGTCCATAGTTCTTTTTTGAGATTAGTAAGGAATAGAAATTCACAGAAAGGTTTAAGGAGCTCATCCGAAAAATTGCAAGAGACGATTTCAATGTGGTGATCGAAAGATTATGGCATGGATTCCTTAACCATCTGTGGAGCAAACAAAAATGCGAGGACTTGTTATGATGCTGCGAAATTCGGCGGAATTTTCTTTTTAGAACACCGTTAAAAGCTTGTAAATGAAATGATGTTTAATCCCGCAGGTGCATTTTAGGTTTCTCGCAATAAATAAAATGTATAAACGAAGAATAGTACATAAGAAGATTAAGAAATCTCCATCGGCAAACTGCTCTAGTATACCTTGATCGGATTAATGTTATCAACATCGTCTTTTGATCCTGCTTCGATCTTTTTGATGAGCCGGAATGCTACGGTGAAACGAAAATTACTGTCGATGAAAATGTTCTTCGAGAAAAAATTCATAGTTAATCCGCAATGTGTTGCAGAAACACTTCGACTACTGTCTCTTATCAATGATTGTAACCGGAACTATTTTCCTGTTGCACAGATGATAAGACCCTCTAGCAATAGCTTTCGGAAGCACTACATTTCTAGGGAGAATATTCATTTTGCTACAAAACGTCGTTGCTTACGAGTGCTATAAATCGTCCGTATTGCTCAGCTCGCATCAGTAATCCCCGTCCCCTTCCCGTCACCTCTACTCACCCCGCCAAGGGGCCGTGGAATATCGTGCTTGCAATGCTGCACTTCTACTTTCTCATTGATTTAGCTAAACTATCGTTGGCGCTCGGCACGACCATCCGATGGGTATTAGGCAATTTGTATGTCTTTGTTCTGGATGGCCGTTAGCTATGTGCTAGTTGCAATTATAACGAGCTGTGTGTGGAAGAGTTCCCATATAGGATGTTGGGGGTTGGTGTTCTTGTGATGCTCATTAGCCATTGGTGCGTGCCATATTCTATTAGCATAGCTTCTCCGTTCATTGAAAGATGCCTCTGATTGCATCACTACGCTTCATTGACATACACATGACCACCACACGTTATGTCTTCCAAATCTGGCGCAAACAATCATCTCGTTGTTGCATCAAAAGTATTTGCATAATCTATCTTCTATGGATATTTGCATCGAAGTTATTAGTCATAGAGTCTATTACATATATTGGAAGAAAATTGATTCGGAGGAGTTTCCCTTCAGCGGATTCACCTGAAAACGTTTAAAGTGGAATACTGATGCTATGGCTACGCACAGTTTGCATCCATATTCCATTCCTTTCTTTCTCACAAAATTTTACTTGATAAGCAATCATTGCTTGAAATTCTGAATGGTATTCATATTGAGCATCATAGTAACTTCATTACGCTCTTCCTCCTCGGTTATTCAAAATGGCGTTGAAAGTTCCATTGGAGATGGATGAGGTTCTTGGTTTCTGACTTTGTACTGAGAACTGGGCAAAAGGAATGGTGCGTGAACTGACATTATTCGTTGTTCTACTGTCAGTATCGGCCAAGAAACGTCCTTCCTTGGACCCTTTTTCGTTTTCAAGCCGTACTACGAACTGTGCGCACTGAATCATGTCCTAAGTCGAATTTAAATGCTGCAGCCTTTATTGTTATTGATCTCTGTCCCGCATCATTTTTAATGATTGCATGATTCGAGCAAACTCGGAAAGAATTATCTCAACTCATTTTTCCCAGCACAAACGTTCAAGCATTTTCCCGCTGTTCAGTTGCACCACTATCAAACAAAGTCTTGCAGCATTCTCTTCTGAACAACACGAATTACTCGATAAAATACCGCATATACCGAGAAAAGAGTTTCCGGTGGTATTGCTGATCGCTAAATTTGTCCATCTCTTCTCTTCATACGAACTGAACAACATTTTGTTACGTTGAATATCGTGAAGGATTAGTGCTGTAATGACCATGACGATGCCATGCTGTAATCTCCGATTTAGTACACTTTGTGTAATAACTGTGGCGACTAGTGTCTGATCGGAAAAGACCGGCGTTATACCCGAATAGCGCGATATTTAGAGCAGCATCGCGATAATAAACACCAAATAGGCCAGATATGACCTCTTCAAATCTGGTTTCATCTACAGTTGCGAATTATAGAACAGAGACGGTTAACACTGCCACAATATGCAAAACAAGTTTATAATATAATTGCGCATGACCTAATATCAGAATTATTCCTTTTATGTAACGTTTCACTTCGTTATAGTTGTTTTAAGGTTGATCTGATATCCTTGCAATCAAGTTAGTCATCCGCTTCATAACGTGTTTTATTGCAGAGCGAAGTTTTATGCAGAGGCTGAGCTCGTGGTTTGAGCAACTACCGTTGCGCAGGCGCTCATCA
Source organism: Toxascaris leonina (assembly GCA_022844705.1). Classification (NCBI taxonomy): domain Eukaryota; kingdom Metazoa; phylum Nematoda; class Chromadorea; order Rhabditida; family Ascarididae; genus Toxascaris; species Toxascaris leonina. The sequence goes on from JAARMF010001908.1 coordinate 30,274, forward strand.
CAGCGCCGCGCCGAAGCTCACCACCCTCAAAAGCAGTCGAAGTCGGCCGCACCAAGACTCCGCTACAGCGTTTCCGCAGTACAAAACAATCGACAACGGGATCATTCGGTTGATGTCCTGCCACATTCTCTGATCAATGGAGATCAGCCGCATGGTACAGTTATGTCATCTTGAAAATGAAAGAAGTTTTATGGACAGCAATACAACTTTTGCATCGCCATACTTTTTTAGTTTTCAGTGAGATTCCTTTATCACCAAAACACTCATATAATATGGCAACTGTTCGGCAGGCATAATTCCCACAACACATTTTCCGACGTCTGAGCATTATTATTAGGAAGTGCGCCTATTATTATTTTTACAGTAGCTCATAATTTGTGCCTCAAAGAATTTCTAAAGACTGCGTTAGGAGGAACTGGTAAGTGCGATAACTGCTTTATAAATTTTACTCATTGAATGCAGTTGCGAACACATATGATGTATATTAAGCTGTGCTCAATTCGCTCCCCTCGAAGCGGCTAAGTGAATTTTGTTATTCGTAATTCATAATGCAAAACAAATGTTCAGATTTTAATCCCGTTCAATTCATGAGGAGAGCCGGATTGGTCATTGATTTTATTTCGTCAGTTGC
>JAARMF010001909.1:3363-25384 GCA_022844705.1 Toxascaris leonina
TTTCCAAGTAGCAGCTATACTATCAAAGGAGACCATGCCATCAGCTAAATCAATTGTCTTGCCGGGCACTAAATTCATTGATAGTCGCGGGAAGAAATGAAGCGAAATGGAGTCAAATCCACCTTTAAACACGTTTTCAGCGTTCTCTTTCCATTACTTTCGAACACAAACAGTGACGGCGGTGACTTTATCATTTGAGATGCCCGTATTTTTCGATTGCTGATTTCTCATGTCTCGTCATTACAAAGTCTGGAATTTGTACATATGTGAAAAGAGTATTCAAAAGCAATGGAACCACATAATCATACCTGCACTTCTTTGAGTTGCACCTCAAGCGGTTTGCGCTTGCGTTCGCGCTGTATTACGCTTTGCTGTTCTTGGTGAACTTGTTCAATGAGTCTCGCTGCATGAGTCGTAGCAGCCTTGCTACGTTCTTCGGAGTGATTGAGCTCGTTGAGGGTCTGATTAAGATAGCTTTGTATTTCATTCAGCTCAGCATCGAGTTGACGATCTATTGCGTTCAAAGAATGGGCTTCTTTTGTGAGCCCGTCGCAATGCGATGTAGAATCATTTGCGTCACGTCCCGCTTGTCTGCCAGAACGGATTGCTCGCTCCATAGTAACTACTAGCTCATTCTTCTCGGAGTTCAGAGCAGTTGCACGACTCTTCATGCTGAGATACTGCTCGCGAATATTTTCGCGATTATGTTGCTCGTGTACCACCTATAATCATTATATCAAAGAAGTTGATGATTCTGGATGAAATGGCGACTGCGCCATATATGGCTGAAACTACGGAAAACTTCAACAAAGAGGAAGAGTGCATATGAGCACGAAATTGTTGCACCTGAAAGGTAATGATGACTATCCGCAGTTAGCGTNTAATGATGATTATCCGCAGTTAGCGTTGAAACTTTCAGCCGTTGTTTTGTCTCAGATATGGCTTACACCAGCGCATACATTCTAGAAACAAAATTGCACACTGCTCTCAGAGTTGCCCAAATCATTGAGAACACAAAGTAAATTATTGCTAAGTAGTAAGTCTCTGGAGTGGACGAGTTATCGAGTGCACTGACGGTTCTCATATTNAAAGAGTTATGGAGTTCACTGACGGTTCTCATATTCGACAGGAACAGCGATGTTCTTCTAGGTTGCCTTCATATCACAGCGTTCAGCAAAACGTCATATAGCAGCGTTCTGAAATTATGTAGAGTGACCTGTTCCTGAAGTTCGTGGATTTGATCTTGATACTTGCTTAAAATTTTCTGTGCGTCGCTGTCGGCTTGATTGCCACGACCGAGCATCTTCTCCAGCTTGTTGATGTCCGACTCGAGTTTCCTTCTTAGCTACGAAATATCTGCCTCACCCCTCGTCTCGTTCTTCAATAATGATTGAAACTCATCGCTCATTCATCAGCAAGAAATGAATTAAGTTCCACATATTTTAATGTTGTGACAATAATACGACACTATCACTCCAAATTACAGTTGCTAACGGGGTGAGGTAGCATGAATAGCGCTGCATTGAAAGAATTATTGCGCTGCATTTGTGTGAACATTTGCCACTATTATCCTACTCGAAAGAAGTGTTGATGAATTTTTCTCATCGTAGGGGAAGGAAAGGACAGCGGGATTAACATCTCATCATTGCTTTCAATCAATCGAAACTACACTCCAGAAAAGCACAACGTAGTCCAGTCACTCAGTCAAGCATGGGAAAATCGACAAATAGAAGAGTTCATTGCAGAACAATAGCAATTCGCTTGAATATCAACATCTATCTTGACTTCTTCAATTGCGCACTGCTCGAAATCAACACAGCCTTAAGAATTGCAGCAGGATAACCAAGTTACAGAGCAACTTTAAGACGTCAATTTGCTCAGCACAAAACTGCAAAAACTAAGTGCTCCCTCGATGAACCTCCACATCAAAGAGATACGCTATCACGAATAGCCTCACCGGTCTGTTGTCCGATGCAGGTAAGTCATTCGGTCCATGCTGTCTATTTGATGAGCCGCCACCCGAGTTTCCGAACGGAAACCACGAATCCGAGCAATCTGAAACACATCCGATCGTGACTAATGCTTGGCATACTGCATACACATTTTGCCAGGTTCTGACGCTCTTATTCTTCTCCATAGCAAATGCTAGTCTGACGCCTTTTGTGTAGTTTGCATTGAATACGAAAACTCTTCGAAGCTGTAGTGATTGACTTGCGTATAAGAAGAATATTGATTCGTTGTCCAGTTATATGTTGCAGTTTTCAAATATTTGTATCTCGACATCGATCGACTATTTTGAAATGTCGAATTGGGGGGTCATAATCAGCACCTTTCGGTTCCATTCTTCACCACGTGCTCTTCCTTTTCCCATACCACTTTAACATCCAATGACACCTGCGGAGCAATGGGTGGAATACGCTCATTTAACAACTACGAGCTAATGAACTGGAACTATGAATTGGAAAGACTGTAGGTAATGTTATATTTCTGGGTAGAAATGACAAGAGCAGTAGGGAAAATCAGAAATTCCCAATTTTTGGTTTCTGGATTCCAAAGCACTTTGCGCAATTTGTTTCTCTATGAGTAATGCTGCATGCGGCAACAAAGTGTCGTATGCACCCAGAGAGATGCAATGAAAGTGCCGTGGACGCCAGATGCCTATATGTAAAGGACCTGTTGAAGCCATTCGAGTTGCACAACATTCAGCTCTAAATAGAAGAAGCACAATGATCAACGCGGTGACCATCATCTTGGGCCCACTCATCCTGCTTTTTCTTTAGTAGTGATCCATCTCGATAGTTTCTATCGTTATTGCCACCGTCCATCACTGCAATCGTTGATGATGAAATTGGATTGCGCAGCGAGCTGTTTGGGGAAGTTGCCGATGATGTCTAGAATGAAAATGGGGAATCTGCATGAAAAACCACAACATGTCGCCTTATAATTCGCCGCCAATTTTATAACTGACAACGTTCATGACGACACGCTACACACCACGTCTGCCTTAAAAGAGGAATAAGCTCAGTGCTGAAGGGAAGTTAACAACTGATGCCGTCTGTACTAGAAATATTCATGCAACTGCTTCCACAGCCTCTTCTAGTCGTTGTAAAAATGCCTCTATCACGACTCAGCGCACCAGAATAATCACATTGTGAGCACATGTGACAATTGTCCTATACATAGATTTCATCGCGCCTGAAATATCGTTGGATTATGAAACACACCATCTCAGCCTTACAGCGCGAAACCCCAACAGCTAAGGCACACAATGTAATTGTGCAGCCCAACTCGTGCTGATGCAATTATCGAGACAAGATGATGACACTAGGCTTAAGACGAACAGTGGCCGAGAATTCCGCTAGGGCGACTCAAAAAATGTGAAGGGTTCAAATCTGCATGTAGCAGGGGCTGCGCCTACCATCGTGAACAGTATGCACATAACCGAAGATGGCGTCAGATGGACAACGGATCGCTTCGATTTCTCTTTGTTTCCCTCTCTTTCATCCCTTCGACAGAGCGCCATTTCTCGCATTGTATATTTATCCCGCGCATTTGCATAACTTGAAAGCGAGGACAACAGAGAACATGGAACATTGCCAAACGAAAGGAAGGACAGTCCATGCTCACATGACTCTCACCGAATTTTGATGCCCACTCTATCCGACAGGCTCATTTCTCCTTCCCAACCATGTGCAGTTTCGATGGCCATGCAGATGCGATATCACCGCAATTTTTCTTCTCCTCTGCTCACCATACTATCATCACATGTGAAAGACAACGGTGATACCCTTCTAGTTCTGAACAACTCGATTGATAGGCTGGTCTGCTCGCTGAACTTTCTCATTGGCTAGTTTTTGACGCTACTAGCTTAGACAAGGCAATTATGACAGCGTCATATCTGTGCATATGGACGTGCGTGTCTATGCGTCTGGTGGTTTTGATTTTGAGAACACCGAACTCAGAGAGGAGTAATTTTGTGGATATAAATCGACACACCACAAAGAAATACCACAGGGAAGGTGAATAGAAAGTACTGAAGTGCTTTTTGTACCACTTCGGAAAGGTAATCCGATATTCTCACAGGTATAACCTAAGTCTTTATCGCTGTTTTAATAAAAGAAAAAACACCTCGTGAACGGAGGGAAACGACGGATGCATTGAGGCATCACCGAGAACTGGCTGATCTTCAAACAAACACTGCTACGTTACAAATGTGGTCTATTGCCAAACAAAGGGCATTATCTTCTGGGACAACAACTTGGGATAGTCCCACTTCAAGGTTTATCAGAGCAGGGAAAGGCACATGAAATCATTCTCATCAACCACTACCTGACGACATGTCAACAGCAAATGCTCAACACTAATGTGCCGCTATTGCATCACCGGTTACTGTTCGCAAACAGGAATGAAAACTACTACAGTTGCCACAGGTATCAACCCACACCTTATCAGTACAAAAACCAGGAAAAACACATTCCGAGACACCTCACTAAATCGTCGTACCTTGCACCTCCAAAACCTAAGGCACCCAACGTATCTGCTTATCTTGTCGATACTGTGTTGATGCCGTTCCCATGGCAACGAGCGCATGACAACAGTAGGGTTGACATGAACAATAGATAGAAAGAATTCAGCCCCGGCGTAATGCGTGAGTCTTTGGACTCAGATTGCCGTCAGTTCTTGCAGCTGATGAAGAACCGCACATGCGTCGATGTGAGCTGGATTTCATCCGAAGTTCACCGCCATCTCTCTGCCCCCCGAGGGGAAGGGTGAGCGTTGTCGCGAGAGTACCATTGCAACAGTGAGTTATAAATTTTGAGCCACGAGGCCCCCGCCCTCCTTCCTTGAAGGCGGCATGGTTTTCCGAGACCAAATTTGCCTGGTTGAGGTTATAGGAACGAGGTTATGGGGCTCTTCTAACCAATTCGTGAGCTCTGTAGTCTCTCTGAGGGAGTTCCGGAAAGCAGGTATTGCCTTTGCGAGCTGAAAAAAAAATTCTCTACGGAATGGCAATACCATAAGGAAAATGCGTGGGGAAGGGTGTTCTTGCAAGATAAGCCAAAGGGATGCCTGGTTTTGGAGACGCAACGGTTTATTGCGATAGAGGATACGAGGATATAATGTGTCACCAGGAAGAACAGCGGAAAACGAAGCAAGGTGAAGCTGGACCAGCCGATTGTCGATACTCCGTGAAGAAATCCCCGCTCACAATCTGACAAACAATCATGGATAGATGAAGTGATAAATAAACACTGAGGCTTCGAAAAAAACGCGTCATGCCGGGACTGTGCTCTTTTTTAAGTGCGTCAATTTGAGGGTAAATGTCTGGAGGGCTGGAAACTCGCTCGTGCATTTCGTCCCATATTTTCATCAGTAGGCCGTTCTGGTGTTCGTCGTTCACTGTTGCCGTTTCCTCGTCAAAGGTATCCTACTTCCTTGGACTCCAACGGTGCCGACGAAGCCCGCAATGCTAATGCGAAGACGACTGATGCCACAATTTTGTTTTCATGGGAGAGGTCGGCTAGTCACTGGGCCAAATCACCCGCAATCTGTTTAGCCTCTTGTGGTGGTTGGCGATACTCCGACTTTTCAAGAGATGATATGAAAATCGTGTGGAATTGTGGCGCAATATGTCGAGCTGTAACCTTCTAGAGCTCTGCACTTCACTCCCGGTTTCGCATCCGGCATTCGTACTTTTAATCATTTACCATTTCCTTAGCAAAAAAGCGCTGGCATGAGTGACACATGAACGATTTCGTCCTGTTCCCCTCCTCCTAGCATGAGAGGATTATTTGTAAATATCATAGTTGTTCAGAATTGAGAAAAATAAATTTGAGCTAAAGACATCCTCGCGCGTGAAATTTTTGGAACGCTCGACATCTTTTATAGCGTGGCTCCAAGAATCATTGAAATAGCTTAACGTCGACTGAAACACTACCATCGTAATTGGTTTCAGCGCTAAATTTTCAGCTGCGCTATCTAAAAGACCATTTCTGGCAGCTTCTCAATAGCTACTGAAATGCAGCATCTCAGCCATAAAACGCACAGCCCCAGTAGCTAAGGCACGCAGTCTTATTATGCGGTCCAACTCGTACTGATGCCATTACCGAAACAATGGATAACGACGCTAGGCTCAAGACAAGTAGTTGCCGGGAAGAACCCGACTAGAGGTCATTCAGAAAATGTGAAGGACTCCAATATGGACATAAGCGATGTGCAAATACGTAAGGATGGTGTCCGATGGACAAGGGATCGCTTCGCTACCTCTTTGTTTCCATCCCCCCTATTTTCTCGACAGAATGCAAATTCCCGCATTGTTTACAACATCAAAGTCATTGCGTTCGTTTGCACAATGTGAAAGCGAGAACAATAGGGAATTTAGAACCATGACAAATGAAATGGAGGACAGTCCATGCTCACACGACCCTCACCCAATCTTGATCCTCACTCTTTTGGGCAGCCTTTATTCCCTTTCCTCTACCATCTGCAGTTGCGATAGCTCTACAGATCCTGTGCCCTTCCAAAGCCTTTCTCTTAAGCTCAACCCTTTTCCATCAGCAAAGGTGACTGTCTTCGACTTCTTAAGCAACTCGATTAATATGCTAGTTTGCTCTGTGAAATTTCTCACTGGCTACTTTTTGGCTCCACTTATATAGTCTTCTGCGATGGTACTCCAACTCGTCTGTTATCATAGATTTTCATAGATTTTTGGATTCCGCCAAATAAATTCGATGTTCACACGATATGACCATCACTGGAAAAGATTCAGATCCGGAATACCTCATTCATAAGGATGTTAAAATAATAACACTGTTACGTTATGAATAACACGAGTAGATACTCATAGAGAAGTTTGTAAGAAGACACGAGGGGTATTATTTGGAATAAAGAAACTAAGGAAATCTTTTCAGAAAAGAGGCTAATGAATTTCATTTCCCACGAGCTTTCAATAAAAATAATCGCCTTATGTTGACGAGATTAATTTTTTTTGTCATTCGAAACAAAAAAAGGAAATGCTACGCGTCAACGAATTAAATTTACTGCACTGAGTTCAGAGATAAATTAATGCTCGTTGTGCTCTCACAATTTTTTAATGCTCACTTCAAGGCTTTTTACGTGTTTCACAACGCCATCAGAGCTTACAGTTACACACTTATCAAAAGAACAGACTCTTTATGCGCAAGCGTCAGTGGCAAAATTACAACATTTCGCTATCAGACAATGTCATCGGATGACACTTGTGAGTAAGGACCGTAAAATGAAGCTAAGAATGGGATTGAAAAAGTACGTAAGAATCAGAGGAAAGGGGAACTTGAGGAGGAACAGGGACCGAACGCAGAGCGGAATGCGTGATGGATGCAGTAGGCACCATGAGAGCTTCAACAACAGTGATGTGACATGCGGTTGAGCGGCTCATATAAGGACCACCAGGCCAAAGTGTAAATTGCACAGACCGCCGGGAGAGTTGAGGTCGTCTCGAGTGACTGTAGTTGTTATTACAATCGGTGTCGCAATCGCTAGCAACAACCCTTACGGCTAAATTCACTGCGATGCAGTGGTAATGCGCCTGTGCTGCCGATGTCGTGGAAATAATTTATGAATGGCAGAGGGCCAACACCGACAATATGATCGAAATGAAGGAATAAACAACGGTGTGTTGCTGAACTGAAGGAGAATGAAAAATGAAAGGAAAAATGCTAGAGGATGGCAGGAGGAACAAATAGATTCAGACAACCTATGTATGAGCTTAAACGCGTCTGACTATGAGAATGAAAATGAAATCTGTTTTATATAAACAATTGGTGAGGGTTGTTTGATGAATATGCCCACTCTGATCTTTCGCTTCTTTAAATTTCATTCTATCGCTAGCACGCACAAGTCGATGCCCGGACGACCTCTGTGCTTTTCACGCATGTGCAAGTTGTGAATCTGGTCGCCTTATAGCGAAGGTCCTCTCGATGTTCCTCAACCCATGACTTACATGTCGATTCGCTTTATCAGGACAAAATTGCTTGCAATTCATGCAGCATATACGATGGGCCTTCATCTTGCATCCACCTTCACTGGAGGTGGAAATGCCGCGGACGAGAGTTTCGTAATTTGAGTTGTGAATCCGCGAATTCGTTAATCAGCGCTGAAGATTCCTTAGGAGTATAGATATGAAGTCAGCCGGAATGCCATATTTTCAGAGAATTTCGTTGATTTTATAAGGAAATTTCAGTTAAAAATGGAACTTTAAAGATAGGAAAATCTGAAAATGAAATGAATGTCTATGCCGCTTTTATCACCGTTGTAACGGCTTTTTGAGACAGTTCGGTGGGCGCTGTTAATTTGAAATTGGATCTAATCCGAAAAAAACGCAGATACGGCAGTTGTAAGCATGCTTTTAACGACATGTTGCTTTATCGGTTGACCTATTTTAGAACACTGCATGCAAATGTGGCTCCAAATCTCGTCCAAGATATCAAAACAGTCGGAAAGGTAGAACACAATCCCACTCGGGTTATGTTCCATAAATTGCTGGTATGACAATCGGCTGAAAGTCTTTAATCCCGAAACGTTAAATATGGTGCGTTGAAATTTGATTTGATTATTTCTTAGGAAATTCTTTAACGGTTTTCCGACACACCACATGAAAGTATCTTATCGTTCATTGAGAATTGAAAGTGTCGAACTCATAATTTACAACTGAACTTGCCGCACCAATACTGTCCTTTACAGTTTACAGTTTAGGGTTATTCGTATGTTGAACAGCCTTTCTCAAATTATTGTCGAGGCATAAAATTTTTCTATTTTTCTCTGAGCCTTTTCTCATTTAATCCACTAAACGCTAGATGTGCTTGCTGAATAGCATGTGCATTGCCTTTCTTTATAGGTCACCGAATATCCCACCGATTTATTTACTACTCGTTGCTCATTTTCCTTTCGCGCTATTTCTATATGAATATGCACATTTGATGTATGTATGCATTGATGTAATGCCGTTGTATGGATATAACATGCACTAGATGAATGTTGTGTGGATGAAATGCTGTCCTACGTCCTAACTGTTACGTGCGGTTCTCTCTATTCATGTGAATGACGACGAGTGAATTCAGTCTGAAAAAAGTTCCATCGCCTGCTTTCGGCTTACTTTGGAATACCGCATCCCGTGCGGTCTCTTTTTCTCGCTTATTTAATTCGGCTTGTGAAGGACGTCCAAAACGCTTTAGTTGTGGTGTTTCCTCCAAAATCTACCTTCGCTGTTGCATATTAACAACATTGACTTTGAATAATCAGAATATCAAACGCTAAGTTTGACTCGATCTATTGTCACATAACGGTTTGCGGCCTTCCTTGTATCGCTCTCTTCATAATCTGAGAAAGGAGATGGACGGCGTGAACAAGAGATTGATGGAGCCATGACAGCGGGAACCATAAGCAATGGTGTTGAATGGCTTTCATTCCGGTGTTGTATGCATATGTAATGTTCTCCTAAAGTTGTAGTAAAATGATGTTGAGAGATAAATGAGATGCATAAACTGTCTTGATCTTTACTGTGTTGCAGATATCATTTTAAAGATGATAGCTAATAAGATGCACCGAGTTCTGTTCACACGTGGTACAAAAGCGAAGAAGAGCTTATTGAGCATTTCTTTCTCAGTTAACAAGGCGATAGCATCCCATACGGTTGGTTAAATTGCAAGAAGGCTGAAGCGAAACTGTCATCAACAGTCTTCTCTTCACTTCTCCTTCTCCGACTTAAGTAATTTTTCACTTGAGAGATCAACCACTCTTAGTGCACTCTCGAAGTTTTCCATCTTTGTCGCCTCGGATTTGTTCAGATATCTCTTCTTCCAGGCCATATTGGATAAAACTTTGGGCTCATTTATGAACGTTTTGTGATACGACGATCATGAAAGAGGCTTCGTGACTATGGAAATTACTGAAGCGTTCAATGTCCCGATTTCGCAGAAAACGTCCGGCTTCCTTCGCACGCAGTTCAGCTGTTTCATAAAGATGATTGAATAGAGGCATTAAATGAATAAAATCCCATAAATTATGCATCCGGTTGATGTCTTAATTCCAATATGCAACGCTTCTAGTTTGGCGAAGTTACTAATGTCAGGTGCTTGGTCATTAAAGGTTTCTTCTGATGTGAGTTGTGTGCTCCATATTGATGGCGTATTCTCATCAATAAGTTATGATGGTGTGAGCAGTTGCTATATTTGATGGTTTATTCACTGGAAAAATTACACTTGCTCCACTATATAGCACATCAATATTGGCTTTAAGCATTTATGAGGGTTATAAAGAGGGCACAGGCTCATTGATGAAGAAAAACATGGCTACTCAATGAAGACATGATCGCAAAAAGAAAAGAGTGAAAAAAGAGTAAAAATTGATTGTCTAAAATGCGGAACGCGACGATGAGCGGAGTACGGCAGATTGCGATGTCTGAACGCCGGGCGGAGCGGTGGTACCGCTGCGGCTCTTGGCGCGCATCTTCGAAAGGGAGTTCTCCGCATGATCGGCGCGCTCTTCGGCGTCGTCGAGTTGATGCTGGATTTGACGGAACTTCTGCAGATTCAGATTCGCCAATTCCTCCTGAAACCGTTGCATTCAATTGTGCTGTTAAGTAGTTGAAACATGCTCTTTCAGTATTCTGCTTAGGTATTCAAAGAGTTGGAACTGGAGTGTTTGAATATTGCTTTCAAACAATTCATTACACGATAATTACAAGTACGATACTTTCTAATACACCACGGAATAAATAAAATGCTGCAACGTTGGACATATTGAGGATTTGGAAGTGAAAATCACACGCACTATCAGTGTTGCAAAAATATTGTGTTCATGGATTTTGAATTCTGCAAATTACTTTCATCGATAAAAAAGGAGACAGTATAACTGCGAATTAAAATGTTGTTGTCTCATCGCTGCGACGACGCCCCACAACGACATTATGAGAGTGCAATCAGAAGAGTCGTATCAAAAGCGAACAACTCACAGCTTCCTCGATTTGCTTTTTCTGTGCTTTGAGTTTATTCTGAAGCTTATCAATGAGATCGTGCGTTCGCTCGGCGTTCTTCTTATCTTCATCAACCTGAAATCGCTCGTTTCCTTCATATTTCTTCATGATAATACCAATGAAATAATATTTCTCAGAAATATGTTGCTGCAAAATTCACATTACTAGAGAAGAAAAGCAAGTAGATCGAAGCTTCAAAACGAGCAAATGTGTTTTGATACTGCAATCATTAGGGTCTTCCTATAGCGTCGCTTTCCTGACTGTCGAAGATCAATGAGGACATTTCAACAGTTTGTCGCAAAATTTCCTCAATTTTTAGAAGACTCCGCACCGTTGATGTCATTACGCTTCGAAATCTCGAACGCTTGAGGCAGATGCAGTAGCGGCAGTATGCAGGATAAGCTTACCTGGAATTGCAGCTCTCGGATGCGTCTGTCGTGCTTGCTGAGTGTTTTGTTGGCTTCCTGGTAGCGTCGCTGCTCACCGTCGAGTTCGTTCTCAAGTTCGCGAATACGCGCTTCGAGCTTAGCGATCACCTTCTTACCGCCTTTCAGTGCTGCTGCTTCAGCCTCTTCCAAACGTGCCTACAGTTTAACGTTATTACTACTTCCCATGTATTCAGCTTTACCATTGGAAGCAGGACAGGCAGGTTGCTGAAATCAGTATTGCCTTGCCTGGCATTGAGGTTATTGACAGTTTCGCGATGAAAGAAACCGAATAGAGGGCGACGCTAAGCTAACTTCACTTACGTTTCCATCTTCATCCTTTTCATTACTTTCGAAGGTGCATAAGGACGGCAGTGATCTTCATCGCTCACACTCTAACCCTTTAGGATGTCCATCTTCACCGATCTCTTATTTCTGGTAATACATCACTATAAAGTATGAGACTAGTGCACACATGAAAAGAATAAGAAGGAACATTGCGACTACGTAACCATACCTGCATTTCTTTGAGTTGCGTCTCAAGCGATTTGCGCATGCGGTCGCTCTGCATTGCACTCTCCTGTTCCTGGTGAAGTTGTTCGGCGAGTCTCGCTGCATCGGCCATTGCTGCCTTGCTGCGTTCCTCGGAACTCTTGAACTCATTGAGGGTCTCATCAAGGTCAGTCTGGATTTGAAGCAGCTCACTGTCAAATTTACGCTTGATAGCATTCAACGATTCGGCTTGTGCGGACAACTCGTTGCACTGTGTGTGCGCTTCGTTCGCGTCACGCTCCGGCTGTTTGCGAGCACGTTCGGCTTGGTCCATAGCCACTACCAGGTCTTCCTTCTCGGATTGTAGCACCGTTGCACGCTTCTCCATGTTCAGATACTGCTCGCGAATATCCTCGCGATTACGCTGCTCGATTTCCACCTGAAAGCATTGGACTATTTTACTTGGGAGCATCAAGTTATGAATGTGAGGCGATGTGAAGACTGCGTCATAATTAAAATGCAGAGGTGTGAAACTTCACGGAATGAGGATACCGGAAGATAATTTTCTTGGTGGTATAGCATAGAATTAATGAGCCTTCTGCGTGCTGCATGTTTCACTGCTTGACAAGGATTTGAAGCTGTGGTGACTTTGCTTTCAGCGATCGCTTCATCTTAGATTTTTCGCATACCAATGCGTACATTCAGTAAACAAATGTGCAAAGCGGCCTCAGAGTTGCCCAAATTGTGGACGACACAAGATCTAAATTATAACAGAATGTTAAATTTCTCGAGTGAATAAGCTTGCCAGTTCACTTACGCTTGTTATGATCGTGAACTAACCTGTTGTTGAAGTTCTCGGATCTGATCCTGATATTTCCTTAGATTCTTCTGTGCGTCTGCGTTTGCTTGGTTTGCATGATCGAGTGCGATCTTGAGCTCGTTGATGTCAGACTCGAGTTTCTTTCTAAGCCGCAAAAGGTCCGCCTTGCCCTTCGTCTCATTCTCCAATGATGCCTGAAACCCATCCTTTGAGTTGGAATTTGAGATGAATAAAACGGTGTATTTCGCTGTTATTGCGAAAATGTTTATTACTGGGTTACTGCGAGAATATTAATGCGCGAAGAAGCGACAATATTACGATATTCCTTTTCGAAGTCGAAGTTACTGACATGGTGACTCAGAAATCTTGCCTAGCAAAGTCTTATGCAAAGAACCAGCGCCTCATCTCTACAGAGCAACCTCAAGCAACCCCTGCGATTAATAATTAAAGTATCATTAAATAACGTCGCGTTCATAGAATTTATTGGTAAAGAGTTGTCGGTAGTCTTGTCACCAATACTTCACTCTACATCACGCGTAGCCTGTTTTGCCACTGAGACAGTACTGTGAGAGTGTCAGATTCTTCAAATGGCGTTTCCTTCTATGATTTACTTTTAGGTTTACTGCTTCGACGATCAATGAATTTCTTGATCCTACTTCAACAACAAAGTCATATGATTGTGTTTTCACTGCATTTATGAATGGTTATTTTTCGAAATCATCAACGCAATTTCAATGCAATGATGGCGTTGTAGTGGTGTGCTAAACTCTGGAATGATTCATTACCTGCATGGATTCGATCGCTCGTTGGTGATTCTTCCGTGTGTTTTCAAATTCCTCCTCTTTCTCTTGAATTCGTTTCTCTATTTCCGAGCGAATTTGTGACACCTCCACTTGTGCACGTAATACTTTACTTTCTTCGGCCTCAAGCGCTGCTTCAGCCTCATCAAGTGCAGGCTGCAGCTCATCCTTCTCAACTTCGAGTCGTCGAATTATCTTTTGCATCTCAAACACTGATCTTCCTCCTTCACCTAGCTGATATGTAAGGTCCTTGATCTCCAGTGTGAGTGATTTGTTTTCCCTTCGAAGACCTTCAATCGTTTCGAGAACTTCACCCTGTTCAGTCTTTAGTTTTATCAGCTTTGTCGGCACATTCCGCGCCTCACGTTGAGCGTTATCCAGTTCTGCAGCCAAGTCGTCGATCTTCTTCCTCCACTCGTCAATAACCCTATCGAATCCCTTTTGCTTCTTCTCAAGCTGGTTTGCATATGCATTTGCACGCTGCACATCCACCTGAACAAGTAAGCCACGTCAGCCATACTAATATATAAAATGACAAAATCTAATGTTTCAGCTAGTAGAGGATTTTTTAGGTGTGAGAAGGTAGAGTGGAGGTTAAAGGCAGCAAAAAAATTGTGGTTTAGCGCGATTGGTCCACTTCGAATTTCATTCAGGGATCGATTCAGCACTTAAAGCAAAAAAACAAGTTAGAGAGCAAGTCGATATGCGATGTTGCTGGAGATGCTTTACAACCTAACGTAAATGGGTAGGTGTCAACCAATACGAACTGGGAAATTTGCCTTAGGCGATTTCTATCACGGGTTTGGAGTAATCGTAATTTGTACCGAGGGAAGTCGCGCCTTGAATGTAGACAGCGTGTATTGGTAATCCACAACGATACGACTTAGAAACGAAAATACAACGAACTGCGAAGACCTGCAGCAGTTGATAGCTCAACCAGGCAGGCATCTGCTTATGGTTGTTCTATTCTATGCGAGAAAGGCAGTCATGCAGAACAATGAATCATTCATGCGGGCGGAAAAGAGAAAAGAAACTTCAATTGTCCATAGCTTACGAGCAGGCTCATGAACCTCAACATTTCAAACACTGTGAGATGGTTTTAGATGGAGTTGCACATTCACAAAACACGAAAAGTAAGTCGATATGCACTGTTCGCAGCTCGTTTACTCGAAAAACGAATGAGAGACTGGGATATTGCGAGGGCTATGGGGAAGGGGAGGAAGGAAAGGAATCTTTCAATTCACCTTTGACTTAAATATGCCCTCCATATTTATGCAAATGATTATTGCATAGAAGTGGTTGATTTATGGGAAAAAACTCATTACATTTAAAACACAGAGATACTTGTTGTCCCAACTCTCTCTGTAACGCTTTGTCGCCTAATCAATTTTATTTTACGGAAAATAGCCAATATGAAACACAAGTTGATCACGAACATGAAATTGATTTCCTCTTCACACACCACTTTCAACGACTGCCGTTATTCTGACAAAAAATAAGAAAGTGAGCAATATTTCGTTCAGTAGAAAACTACAAGCCGATCCATGCACACACATACATAGGTTTGCGTCTGCCTCCGTAGTATTGCGTGCACCCGCAAAAACAGCGTGGGGAAAGGCAGCCAATGGGCCACCTCAAATTCATGCAAAAAACACCTTGCGCCACGCTGCTCACCAACATCAACGGTCTCAATTATAGCAGCACAACTGCGATCTCAACAGCATGTGGAATAAGGAATCTGAAGAACGTTTCGGAGAGAAACAGCAATTCAGTTACGTAATACCAATCACAGATAGTCACATAATAGCCTAGAAGGATTCGCTGGACAGAATGACAGCGGATACTGAATATGATGAGAAAAAACACAAATATTATCGACTGCATGTGACAGGTGAGGAAAAACTTTGAAGAAGTCACAACAGCCCAGGAAATGATGACCACAAAAGGTAACGCTAGAGGAGCTCAAGTGGACAATCAAATATGAACCCGTATTCCGCACATATTTCAGCCTACTAGTGCAGCTGAGTGGCACTAAATGAACAATATTTACTTAATATCAATGCAATTAAAACTGACTTCGAATAAACATGAAATGCCGAATGGGGAAAAAATATATCGTCAGCGTTATGAATCTAGAAAAATGAAAAGCTGATCGACATTTTCAGGACTAAGGCAGGTCAGAAGCATATGAATACAGACTACAAACTCATCAAAATCAGCATCTGTCTCCACTCAGAATTATAACCTTCCAGCTTCTCTTCTAAACGACCATTTCGGGAACGCAAGCCCGCGCAAATTAATGACGACATCTTCCATCATAAGGCGTGAATGTCATGTATGAGCATAACGTTATAACCCAAATATGCAGAAGCAGCCTGATGTAGTTATATGCCTTAATGCCAACCTTTCAGTTGTTAAAACGAATTTCAAACAATAGTCCTCCCTCTGGCCACGCGCAACGGACAAAAATTTGTTTGGAGAAGTTGCAACAGGAAAGAGGAGAAAGCGAGGGATGAGAGAGGGATGCCAAGGTGCTCACCTCAAACGACAAAGAACGAACGCCTTACTTCAGCGCGAAGACAACTTTTTTTGGCAATCTCAGCCAACGAATGTGTATTTAAGCTTGGGAAAAATGGATTCGATATGAGCAAATACAACAAATAGTCAGAGGCGAAGAAGGCAGAAAGCAAAGGGCACTGTGGGAAACCTCAGCAAACATCACTAACGCACTAGTGCTCTCAACACACCTAGACAGACGCCTGAAGATACCCATGGATCCAGAATGATCATCGTAATTCAAGGATGATTTCCAGATGATAACTTGGGGATCTTGAGTCGTTCTCGCAATCTTTTAATGAGAATTTATTGCCGACGAGACTTCAAATATGCGAATATCCAGGAGCCTCACATTAATCCTCGAGGCCTCTAGGCTGAGCCACGCCAGGTCAACTACGGCAAAGCGTTTCAACATCTTAAGATTTTTCTGCACCTAGGGCGACAGTGACAAAAATGACCGTAAAAAATTCTGTTGCGGTACATCATCGTCCTATTAACTGCCCTTGCTTTCTCATTTTCATTTTCACACTATGCTTACTATCGCCAATATTCTCAGTCTCGCGGAATGTGCACTGTTTAGTAATCTCTTTAAATCTCCATTCGTTTCCACAATTTCAAGCATCACAAGTGAGTCTTAAGAGGTGAGTTGTAGGATTCGGGAGGATAACAGAATCGAATCCCATATTGTTGTTTTCCGCACAACAACTATGCATTATTCAATTGCTTTAAATATAGGAATGACACTCAGATAGATGAAAAAATGGAAAACGTTCGAAGAAATAAGAACGAAAGACATCAAATTTGAAGGAGCAGAAGCAAATAACAGAGCTCGATGAGGTAACAAAAGAATCACTTGAAAAATGAACTTAACGGAACGAAATTTTCAGTTTACGGCGATGACGTTTCCTCAGTGAAAATGTTTTCATCAAATCGTCCATACATTTACACTGTTTCGCTTCCAAGTTGTTTTCTCATTAATTTCTTCGCAAACTTGCTAGAAGACTAAATGTAAGAGTTTTACCTCGAGATTCTCCACTTTCACGTCCTTCATGGAAAGAAACTTCACAGTTACCAATTTCACTGCTGCGAACTGAAGTGAAACAAACCGTTAATTATCAGTCATTACAACAGTGGATGTGAACAACAAAATGAAGCAATGCGATACGCGACACGAAGCGTAAAAATTTATCCTCCTCGCTAAGCACTATTACATTTTCTTTATCCAACTCTCTAATCACAGTTCCATCACTCGCACTCGCAACACAAATAAATACAATGGCATTTCACCTAGCCCATATTTGCTCGGCGTTATCCCGATCTATTCCGCAGACGTCGCCTATCGGATTTGAATTTCCACTGAAGAATATGCGGACTGATCATTCAGGGTTATCGACTGTTCTGCCCCCACTATTAGAATATATCGTCCTGAGACAATGGCGGGGAAAATTGGTCCCAGTGCTAGCAAAAACCTTCCCTCCAGTGGAGCAACCGATTATTCAGTAAGTGGGCAGCCTCTGGACAAAAGGCTATGGCTTCCTCTAGAGATGCATGTTGTAAGCTAGAGAAGAGAATGACTTGAATAGTCATTACTGTCTACAGGCGTATGTGATGTTTTTGTTTATCCCGAAGTCACTTACAAATAGCACTTTGTTTGATCCGTTACATAGAGGCGCAAATGAGAATTTGATGCTCTACTCATGTTTCAACTGAAATTACGGTTCCCTCCCCCACACACCAGCAAAACATTTCAAAAAAATCATGACTTCCATTACGATGGAACAGCGCCGCGTTGTATTTGGATAAAAGATTTAAACAGTTCCTAAAATCAGCATAAAATGGCATCATAAAATGAAATTATTCTGTCAATTGGCGAGCAACTATTTCAATAAAAATATTTCATCGAATCGCGTTATTCCCAGTCATATATGATGCATATGTCTTGTGCATGATGATGCAACATCCTGTAGTGAGAAAGCGTTATTGAATAATGCTGAAGCTGATGCAGCATCCACATTCCCTGTTTCGCATGAGATGCGGCGCAACATGTGGAAATGCATCACTCAAACAATGAATAAACATACCTCGCTTAACAGCTAGCGAATTATTCAAATGATGACAAATGGCGATTCTAATTCAAATATAAAAGGACAATGAAGAGAAATCCATGATGACGTAAAACTTTGTGATAATGGTAGCAGAAATTAGTTCTCATCCAGTATGGACTGAAATATCTACTTTGCTCGATATGAGTTTGCAAATAACGCTCACTTAATTTAATCACCGAATAATGAGCAATCTAGCGATAAAGGCTAAAGAATGCCTAAATTGTCACTGATGCGGATGTTCATCACTGCTAAAAAACATCGCTCCATGATGGCTTTGCTTTCATTATGCTCCAGTTGTGATTGGTGATTTAGGTGATCTTTGTCGAACTAAGCATCATAATTGCGCAACAGTTTAACAAATCACAGGCTGAACGATTGCGCAACAGCCATTATTTCCGTAAAGGTCACACAGAACAACTGCCATCAACAGTATGCAACGAACTCGAAAGAATATGATTGATTATTCATATAACGAAAGGATATCAGGTCGGACAGCTGGTTGAATTACCAGTCAGTTCCACTCTCTCTATCATCCCTTTTTATTTCCTCTTCCCCACCCCTATTCATTCTGAGGAATTACACCTCAAAAACCGGAAAGCCTCATAGAACCAGACATTTTAATGAAATGAAATGAGCCGAACATCCTATAACCATGGCTGAATGAAGAAAACATTCCGCATGAAAAGCTTCCCTGAGCAACACAATCTCACAGAAACAGAGATAAGTGAGCCTTATATGGCACTGCAGTGAAAGCCAAGGAAGAGCAGGCTACTTAGAAATATGAGAAAGATGGTAGAGAGGTTTGTCCCAACACTGCGCATTTCTCGGCCTACTCGCCCAGGCATTCCCTATCCTTCACTTCCTCCTCTTTTCCTTCCCTCCATTCTCTTCTAAGAACCCTTTGTCTTAGGTCGACCAAATTATTCCCAAAGCAGAGACTGAAGAGTATAACTACTCAGCTCTAATGACTGCTTCGTAGGAATGAACGAAAAGAATTAAGAAAGGAACGCACTGATAATAGGCACGACCACCGAATGCACGCAAGCAACAAAACAGTACTGAGTGCACTTTTAAAAAATTGTTACGTGAGTGTGTAAATATTCTCTGAGAGCACGCATTTCAAGAGGGTGCAACGACGAAAGAGAGTAACGAATAAGGCGCGTGGGAATTCCCACGCTCACTGCTGGGAACCTGAACATACGATGCGACTTCCCCCTTCTCCAAACATTTACTCGTATCTCTCAACGCTACCTATCGGACACTTTTCGCAGTGTCATTTGTCCTCTCGAGATTATTGAATGACTGCAATCACAGCGATCACTAAGCTGTCGAATCTCAGAAAGAAATGAGGATAAATTCAATACGATGAAGTCATTACAAATTTTCTTAATTGCTGACTATATTACAAATTCAAGACCTATCAACATGCAGACTATTATATAATTTGGGTAAAAATTGAGAGAGAGAGAAAGAGACTCCAAAGCTGGATAACAGATATATGGAGGTGCTTGAAGTGTGAAACGAGAACAAAACGACTCATCTTTTCCGGGAATGCCAAACTTTGTCCGTTCACTTCAAATGTCTGTTGACTTGAACGCCGAAAATTTAAGAACGTGGAAATCGTCAGAAACCAATATCTCTGATCAGTCATCGCCTTATTTGAAAACAGTTCGATGGAAAAACCCTCTACCTTCGAATATATCATCCACCGCTCACATACGGGGTTATTACGGGATTACAACCCTGCCTCCCATTTTCAGCGACCACATTCAGAGATGAGCGGAAAAGACTGCTACTTAGAAATCTCATCCCATGCACTTATGAATGAAAAAACCACGATCCCCATAAGGACGTTTCCTTGCCGTAATCCTTGAAAACTGTTGCTTTATGACGGACATTGCGGAAATTATAATAAGCGAGCTTATTGGAGCCGCTTTCGCAAGGTTTGTTGGCCGATCTCTAAAAGTGAAGCAAATAAGAAAGAATCCAATACGAAGAAAACTTGCCAGAATCAGGTGTCAATCAGAAAGGAAGAGTGGAGGGCAATTAAAAATTAAATGATGTTGAATAAATGAGGAAGTTTATGACATTTAGAACTGATGTTTGTGCGCCACAAAATATATGTGTTTGTATCAGTGATCGATGCTTGCCAGGTGCTGTCAGTATCAGTGCTTCGCCATTTACAGTTACACACGAAATTACCACTATTATACTAAGCAATTGTGAATTTAAGTGCCGAAATTTTTTCAAAAAACATTTGAGCCCAATCGAGGAAGAGAATTGGTGAGAAGCGACCACTCGAGATCAGCCATCTCTGAATCTGCCTGCTGAGCAACACAATTAAATATAAGGACGTCCACTATTTCCGAAATGGGACGTTTCCTTAGGAAGGACACCTGTAACGCTTCATAATTTACCTGCTTTCGAGCAGAAAATTCTCTCCGCTTCTAAATAATGATGTGAAAAAAAGGCTGCAAAAGGACTACGGAACAACTTGGCTTTAAACACTACGAAAGAGCACCATTAACAATACACCGACGGGAGCACAGATAAACAGACTGGACTAAGCACTCTTCAGCCTTACTCACAACACTGACAGCTGCCTTGGCATTGCACAGTTGCGCTTAATAACGTTCAAGATAACAGAAATAGCTAATAAAATACTTTCCACGGAATTGGCCGATTGTGCAAACTCCGAATTAAAAGGGAAAAGCATTAGTGGGACGTATCCAGGCAGCCCTCGAAATTCCCTTCAATTTCTAAAAATCAGTGAGAACGAAACTACCTCACGATATGGAGAACAAAAACCAAATCCTAGCATCGCATCTTCAATCATCCAAAAGTCGAAATCACTGTAAATTTACAACCCCAGTTTTCGCACGAAAGAATTGCCTCAAATAAGTGAAACAATGACGAACTGATTGACTCAACAAATCCACCAACGAATTATTCGGAGATGTCAATGAAAAGTGAAGTGAAACACCCTGAGAGTATCTTATAAGGAAACATCGAGTGGCAGCAACAATAGTCTGACATCGATCATCAACACGAAACTCAAGCATTCATTCATTTTAAACGATAATTCATTACGAAGCACTGTGGGAATGGGTCGATTATAGGCGAAAGTANNNGAATGAGAGATACAGTGCATTTAGTGATGAGAAAAGATCACTCAAAAAGAAGTGCAGACTGCAAAGAAAAATAAAATCAACTTCGACGACATTTGGCGATATTTCGCAATTTCAACCGAAAATGTCGGTGAACACCGCCCATATCTAGCAAATTAAAATACGAGGGCCTTCGTTTAAACGATGAATATTATCGTTAAATTTATGTGCCACTCGTTGAATCTCCTTATCGAACAATACGCACTTCATGGACACGAGCTTAACGATTTCTGAGCTGTTCAAATGTTCCTTTCTCATTACCCAATCCCAAAACGCAGATTTACGGATATTATTGAAAGTGTTTGATGGACAACATTGAATAAAACGGTGATTATATGCTCCGACGATTATATAAAATACGTCATTTCTAACATCAGGGAGAGGAAGAGAACAGGCTGAATTCCCA
Organism: Toxascaris leonina; assembly: GCA_022844705.1. Lineage (NCBI taxonomy): Eukaryota > Metazoa > Nematoda > Chromadorea > Rhabditida > Ascarididae > Toxascaris > Toxascaris leonina. The sequence goes on from JAARMF010001909.1 coordinate 25,146, forward strand.
GTGCTTTCATTTAAAATAACTGATGTGCACTGCTCACTTTATTCATTCATGAGAAACTATAAACATCATTCCAATTAGCCGTGCGAATCAAGAAGAATTGCTTGGCTTTCATTTGCCAGTGGATCGCTTCGTAAGTCTGACGTTTTGCACTGACAGCTATTAAATTCAATGCAATCAAATTATGCAAAGCATCACTTCTCGAACTTTGCGGCCACCTTCCTTACATACGCTCCCCCCCC
>JAARMF010001911.1:7584-18406 GCA_022844705.1 Toxascaris leonina
TGTATATATATACATATATATTCAGTTCGGAGTTTCGGTTATTCGGAGTTTCCTTCTCCTAGCCTTTCTTCTTCCACGAAGTACCTGCAAGGCAGCAGGGGCTGCGATCTTTTTCGGCGGATCGTACTCGCCGTGATACGAAACCGTCATTGGGTAATGTGACCATTTTTTAAGTGTTGGCGCGCCACCGCCAACCCCAGTCACACCCTGATGAATTTCGCCGTCGGTTGGTTCACGCCTGCTTATCCTGCATATTCGCAGGCGACCGTCATATCTGACGGTCCTTCGCGACACTTCCATCGCATGGAGCTGAGCGGTAGGAAACCGACTGCTCAGTAGCCGCCCAATGGTCAAATTACCAGTCAAAATATGGTTAAATTACCAGTCAAAATATGGTTAAATTACCAATTAAATATGATTTTCGAAACGACGGCGATTTTCTCAAAACTGAAAATCTACGGATCGCCTCATAGTGCAGCTAATGCCGAGCTTCTTTTTAGGATTGAATTGACCTTCCGAAGGCGCAATCGAATGCAGAAACCTCACGATTCGTTCAAGATGCCATTCATCTATCAAAAGAAGCACGCTTGCAATTCATTCATTTGAAGTCCTCTAAATACTAGGCAATATTTAATGACCTTAATACTTTATTATGCTCATATTAAAATAAAAAATGCGAAGAGTCGACGCAAAAAATGTCTACCGATAGATGTATAAATAATTTCTTCGTTAAACGCTAACAAAATGAAATTTTTTTCTTGCTGAAGAGTCGATAACGTTATAGAGGATCTCAATAACGTTATAGTGGATAAAGTGATAGAAGAAATGCTTGATCGTAAACGATGAGATATTAACGTGCAATAGACTAACGAGAAATTTCAAAGCTTGACCATTGCGTGAATATTTGAGACGATAATCGTCGAAAATATACCCATAGAAAGGGTGGAGGAAGACCGAAGAGAAAAATCGGAAAGCTTTCGGCTCATAATTTTTGATGGTGAGAGCATTCACCTCGACGTAATGGAGTTAATAGCTTATTATGGGACAATAAATATATATTCTGATAGCAAATCGCCGCACAATGCCTTTCGATCACATTACATAACCGCCATACTTGTGTTTGAGCTAATAATAGCCAATAAGCAATACTCATAGCTAATCAAACGGTAAATACTCTCATAGCTGTGAAATAGCTAATACTCATAGCTGTGAAAAACGGTAAAAGCGCAAGATTGAGGCAACAAGCGATTGCATGTATGAATTTTCGTCTTACACCTGAAAATTAAAATAAGATGTGGATGTGGAGCGATGCGAAGCCCAGTGGAGCTTTACTTGAAGCGCAACGGAATCCTAAACGGCGGAAGATGCTTATATATCAAATCGTCAAGTGGGAAGTCAGGGGAGAAGCAAAGCAAAAAAAAGTGCTGCAAATTTTTTTTACGTTGTCCAAAAATGAGTAATTTTGTTGCTAATCGAAGCCATCGAGAGATACCCTATATTAGCGATGAGTGCACTTTTTAATTTAAAATAAATAATAATGAAAAGACTAGGAAAAAGATCAAGAAAAAAAGGATTCGATAGATGCATAGACCGATGTGAACGATGAAAGCCGAGTCAATAAAGATGATCCTTATTCGATTCAACCGAAAATTTCACTGAATAACGGATATTAAATCAGTGCATATATGCTTATGGGAGTTGAATCCACTTTGTATCGCATAATTCCTTCAATTCCGCTCAGAAACGAATATAGGAAAACATCATGTCGGACAACGTGATAAATAATTGCCTCCGGCGCAGAACACCCTTCACTTTGGTGATCCATAGGTTTGTAGAATACAAAGATACAAAGATACAAAGACAGCTGTAGTTTCATCGATTCCTCCCTTATCGATGCAGCTGACAACCACACACGGCTGTTGTGACCAGATTTTTGGAACGCCTGGTGGTCAACCTTCTGGCGATCCGTTGGGAGATCAGCCGGGAATCGAACCTGGATCTCTTCGCTTAGCAAGCGAAGGCTCTACCATTGAGCTACCGACTACCAGGTTTTTAGGATAGAAGAAAAAAAATGTGGTCGTTGAAAATTGTAGTGATATGGTATAAATTGAGTCGTGCAATTACCGTCCATTCAAATATAGCTGCAATGGGAATGCTACCACAGGTCGAAGAGAGGTGTTTCAAGATTGAGCACAACCATAGCACGCCCGTACATCCACGTTTCGGATGATTAAGGCAAGTCCAGATACGGTTCTATTCAATTCAATTTTGCAAATACGCAACTACTTTCCACCTCCTCTTATTGGAAAAAATAGCCTTCACATGCTTGGTTATAGGGTTACATCCGCTCCACGATTGTTTCAAGCGCCACGTCTAATGCGTCGAGCACTACGGGATGATCGCCCTTCTTGGCAAGCCTTATTGGCATAGGCGTCGACCCCTCAACTTATCGCGAAACGTTAGTGATGGATTGAAAGGCAAGCATGAACATCCGTAGCTCAATCCGGAAAAGGAGAGAACCTAGCTCAATCCGGAAAAGGAAAGAATGTAGCCCAATCCGGAAAAGAGGAGGACGCAGCTCAACCCGGAAAAGGAGAGAACGTAGTTCAATCCGAAAAGGGAAAGAACGTAGCTCAACCCGGAAAAGGAGAGAAAATACCTCAATCCGGAAAAGGGGGGAACGTAGCTCAACCCGGAGAAGAAGAGAACCTAGCTCAATCCGGAAAAAGGAGAGGACAGAACTCGCATGCAGTACAACTGAATGAAATGGAGTAACGAAGTTCCGTCTATGGATCTTCACTTATCACGAATAGATATGCGTATTTCAAATCATCTTTGCAAATCTCGAGCAATAATTTATTGTTGTGCCACAAAGAAATATCCCATGCGGAGATTCCTCTCAGTTTTTCCTTTATTCAATTATGTAAAATATTTTCTAATCATTTGATCATCATTCGAGCTGTTCCTCTTTCTTCCTTTTCCTTTCTCAAAATTACTCGGGCCCCTAACATTTCATTCTATCCTTCCCTCCTCTTCCTCCTGTCCCACTCGTATCCCATTCGCTTCTTTCACAAATTGAATTGCTTCAGCACAATTCCTATCTACAACATCGATGCTTCTGACTTGCATCATCTTGAATGATATCGGTGAAACACTCAATGGAAGCTTGTACTATTATTTATGTATATGTGTTGTAGAGAAGATATGAGCCGGATCAGATGCTCTCACTCCGAGATGCATACAAGCGAATTTAACTTGTAAGAATGATAGAGAATGAAAGAACGAAGTCGGTNATGAAAGAACGGTGACGTTGAACGAGAATGAGAATGAGAATGAAAGAACGAAGTCGGTGACGTTGCTGAACTTTGTGAGGAGTCATCCAAGATTGTGCAATTGATTAAGCTAATTAAAAATTTTGGAAGCTTCGAGGAAAAATTTTGATTTCTCACTCCTTACAGCAATCTGTGCGGAGGAAAATCCGGAAAGAAAAATAAGAAGACACAAATCGATCGCTAGAGATCCATGAAAATTCTGGGAAAGAATGTCTATCACCTCTTAATTGCCTCAAAAACCTCCTATCTTTATTTAGTGATGTTCTTTCATTTCGTCTTCTATGAACTATATTATCTGTCGATCAGTGCAACTGCAACAATTCAGTTCGTGCTACGTAAGTACGATGATGGTGTGAGATTTGTTGCACCTATGAGTGTCGCAATTTCCTGGATAACCATTTCAGGATACCAAATCTGCTGACGAGAATTCCTCTTTTTTTCCTTTCCACCGGTTATACACTACGTATTTTCAGCAAAAAATAAACAAACAAATAAATAAAAAATAAAAACAAACATAATATACTTAAGTGTTTTTTTGGCTGCTACATAAAGGCTCTTACACCGATAGTGATAGAAATTAACGGGTGACGACAGGGTTCATCTTTACGTGATTGGAATATTCGTTCACAACTGCAGTTAAATAAATATTGCTTCTTCGAAGCACATATATCAAAGGATGGGAGTCGACAGCTCAACGGTAGAGCTTTCGCTTGTTAAACGAACAGACCCAAGTTCGGCTCTCTGCTGATTGCCCAACGGATCGCCGGAAAGCTGACCACCAGGTGTTTCAATTATCCAATCGCAGCAGCTATATGTGGGTATGGTTGTTGGCTGCATCGATAAGGGGATCGATGAAACTACAGCTAGCTATCTTTATATACTCATCACTAAAATACTCTTGAGAGTGGACATGAAATCAAGAGTTGTTGCTAGCGATGTAAGCTTTATTAGTTAGCACGATAAGCTTTATTAAGCTAGCATGATAAGCTTTATTAGCTAGCACGCTTTATTGCTATAATTGTATTGTAACTGCCTATGTGCATTTGCTCTCTTGCCAATCGTTTATATTTGAAAGCCGTCGAATCGTCGGCAATTCTCAGACGTCGAACTGTCGGCAATTCTTTTGCCAATCGGATCGGCGTATTTGTTGAGACTTCGATCCAGTGGGCATGACCACGCTATAAATCTACATATTTAGTGAGATTGCTATTAATCGGCCACTCACCGATTTGCCCATCATTTCTCGTCGATCCTCGTTTGCTGATTTACAAGTGAACATAAGTAGCTAAAAAAAATTTGTATTTAAAAATAGTTCATAATAATATGCAATAAGCTATTAGTGACGCGCTAGAATTTGCTTAAAATTTTGATATATAAGATGGCAAAATTAGCAGTTAGCATGGTGCTTTGTGAGAAGCGAGCCAGCTCTAGATCCCTTTCGTCTGTACGGGATGGCGTCGAATAATCAGTGGTCGAACAACTCCAACTGGAACAACACCAGCAACTTCAACGCCAACTTTGGCAATAGCAATTTCAACAACTTCAACAGTAGTAGCTGCAGCAACTTCAACAATAACCTCAACAACACTCTGAACAATCTCAACTACAACTTGAACAACCTGAACAACCTCAATAATAATCTCAACAATCTCAACAACAACCTCAGCAACTTGAACAACAACCTCAACAACATTAGCAACAGCAGCTTGAACAGCAGCAACTTCAATAACTTCAACAACAACAACAACTTCAGCAACTTCAACAGCAACTTCAGTAACTTCAACAATAGCAGCAACTTCAACAACAACAGCAACTTCAACAACTTCAGCAACTTCAACAATAGCAACAATTTCAACCGCGTAAGTGACAACTCGAAGTTTCTTGGCCAAGATTTATAATGCTCTGCCCATTTCTCTTATCTAAGAATATCCACTACTGAGAGAGCAAAACACAATTCATTCGCCGAGGTTAAACAAGCCATATGATCCAAACTCATCTCACCATTTCCGGTGGCAAATAATTTTCTGGATGGGTCTTAATCTAAACGGTGGAGTTTATGAATGACTTGGTGGGTTATTTTCCGGAATGTTTAGTTCTTCTCGATCCGCACTCCGATTTCCTGAAATACTTTGGAGTTTTTTCTTTGGATTGTTGCAATAATGCGGTTCCATTTTCAGAATTTCTGAAGTGCCATGGACCACTTCGAACGCATATTCTTCGATTAGATGATGTGCGATTGTAGAAATAAAAGTTAATTCATTGAAGATGTTTTGCTTTATGCATCGCATCGTATATGATACACAAAGCCGACCGATCTTGTCATGCCGCATCGCCATTCTTGCACTAGACGCTAAATGAAGGGCTAATTAAGTTCGTGTCTCGTGGAATATCTCAAGGATTCGGAGTTTGCCGTCGTCGTCGTTATCGTCGCTGCCGTCGTCGATCCACTGCAGTCTACCTTCGTAAATTATGCAGCGATTCGACATGCAGAAGCGAATAAGCCGAAAATGCTAGGTATATCGAAGGGTTACCAAGATGGAGTGCGTTTTTCGTCTCGCAATAGCCACTTTCATAGACAGCCACATATAACCAATCTGTTCGTTCCTACGAGCGCGGGCATCCGTTATCGCCGACAAGTGCTGCAATCGATGTCTTCGGCTAATTTCCTTGATCGCTAAGTAGCCTTGATAACACAACTCCTCGAGGATGAGTGAAGATGAACACCGTTGCCGGAAAATTGAGAAGGGTTCGTTGATAGATCGAGGTGTCTTCAGCAGCAGTTAGGAATATATCTGCGAGGAGGGTCATCTTCACGATGAGATGGGAGAGTATGCATGAAAAGGAATCCTTTAATTGAAAGTTCTAGCGTCAATACTTCTTATATCTGCGTCGCATCGGTGGTCTTTACCTATATATCCCTCCATCTCTCCAGAGGTCACAATAAAGGACGCCGAAATTTTCTCACCAGTCGAACTTGTCCTAGAATGGATCGTCCTGTTTTTGTGTCGCAGGAGTGTTGAGAGGTGGTAACTGTCAACTTGATGGCTATCAGCCCTCCATCTTCACTGCTTTTTTTGCTTCATCTTCCACGAAATCCAAGCGGACTTAGATCCGCTAGGCATTAGATGCCTTATCGTGTTCAACTCAGAAACTCAAGCGTACACCAACTCAAGCGATCTGCGTTTTCAAAACGCCACTCTGACGATATTCGCCACAAATTTTTTGTTGTTACGCCCACCGGTGCTTCCAAATTTGTTTAAGGGCCTCCGACACAACACTCTCAGCAAGCTTGATGATGGGCTGATGGCTATTTCCTGTCCGGCAGCCGATTATATGAGGCCCTTCCGCTTCCGATTACGTTCCAGCTGTGATTGTCTTAGAGAAGGAATGCAGGAATGCTTGGAGGAAGAAGAAGGAAAGAAAGGAACCAGATGAAAGAAGAGGCTCGATGATTGATGAGAAGGAAAGCAAAATTGAATATATGTATATATATATATATATATATATATATGCCCACACATATGTGCACATAAAACCACGAAGATTCCCTTGCAAGAGTTTGCTCGGTGCGCATAAAAATGGCATTTACAAATTCGCAAATTATTAGCAGACTTCGTTTTGGAGGTACATCAAGGCAAACGACATTCCTTGACTCCCGGGGAGAATGAGAAGGGAAAGGAGTGGGGTAGGGTATGAAAAGTACTATAAGGATCCTCTCTTCTAAGCCCAACATATCATGGAATACCGAAGTTTTGCTTATTTTATTATAGAGAGGATGTCTTGAACCAATTGTTGCATCTAGCTCGATGGTCGAAAAATTCCTATCAAGAACGGCAAGTCTTTGAGCTGAGAAAATTCTTACACATGTTTACTCATTTTGATACACCGTGAAAAGCAATGGCAGTTACAACATTGACACTCACAACAAAAAGCACAGCGAATTTTAAGCCTCAAGGGTCTCTAAATAAGTTCTAAAGGCCTGAAATTTATATTCAGATTTTGGACGAAGGATGGAGATTTTTTAAAATCACGGCAATTTGTGAGCTTGAATCAAGCCTCCATGATTATGCAAATGAATAAATAAATAAATAAATAAATAAATAAATAAATAAATAAATAAGTAAATAAATAATAAATTCACGGACCATCCAGTGAATTTGCACTAATTTTCTGACGGATCTCTATGCTGTAACCGGTTTAGTGAGTTGGAATAAACCTTCTCGCTCAGTTTTTTTGCTAGCATTGAGAGGTGACGGTCTGGTGTACGGATTGCTCTCTATTCATGGATGGAGTCGATCCTCCAGCTGGTTTGCTAACATTTCAATCTATCTATATTGCGACTATGAGGCCTATAAAAGAGTACAGAAATCATGCTTACTAGAATCATTCTAAGGTTTCTTGCTCAGTACAAAGAATTTTCAAATGATCGGAATTCTAGACTTTCTATTAAAGCGAAATTTTGAGCAAACCCCCCCCCCCCCCAAAAAAAAAAAAAAAACTTCTGCAATAGTTATGACCTTATAGCGCTAACTTGTAGTTCTCCGGAAGGCTTAAAAATTTCATCAATTTCAAAGATCCTGAATTTGCCCAACTTCATCTCGATATCCATAAATAGAAAGGCTCATGTCATGATTACAAGTATGAATGGATAGTGTAATCGTAACGTGCATAAGCGCAACCTCAAGTTGCTCACTCAGTCTCTTAATATTTTCGCGACCATATCACTCAGCTGTCACCAGCTATGAGCATATTGTGCCATAAAGCAGGTAATATACGCAAAATGTAGTAATATGTTCGATCGGCATGAAATAATGCAAAGACAAGTGTCACGAGGCGCTCCTCATCTCATATGCCCTCGAGTGAGGTAACTCACAGAAGAGAATGTAAGCTTTCGTGGAGTGGGAGGGGGGGGGGAGGGGGAGAGAGAGAGAGAGGGATATGTTGCTTTGCTGGCTATCTCCAGCCTCATGGATCTCTCTCGTTGTCTACATTGTCTATAAAATCACTAGAAAGTATTTTCCCTAACGAAGGCGATAACGTGATTGCTGATATCTGATTCTTCCCCTGTTATCTCTTTCTCCAATGATAAGAAAATGCGCTTATCAACAATCGCATTCTTATCATTTAGCGATCTCTAAACTGCTCTTATTATGTGGATATTCGGAGTGACATTTTTAGCCGATCAAAAACTCTGTGTCATAGTTTCAGGTACAATTAAATCTCCAGTAGAAGCAACACTCACCGTTGGTGATGCTCTTGGTGTATGGCTTATCAAAAATAAACTTGGTGAAGGCACTTACGGCAGCGTTTATATGGTTCGTTTCGGTGGGAAATATTCCCCCATCGATCTTGACACTTTCGTAGTAATTGATTTAGTATTGGAATATGATTGTGATCACTTTCTGAGATTTCGCTCCTCCCAATATTCGATCTTCTCATCTTCATTTATCGTTCAATTATAAGCTAATCGAGTAAGCAAACGAAACCGATCTATAAGCGGGTGAAGAGGCTTAGCTACTGACTAAAAAAGAAAACCGAGGAAATAATAATAAGCTGCAGAGCAGGTAATCATAACCGCTGTTTCTCGGTGGATGAATTTAATAGCCATATAAGATATACTCATTTCATTGACTCAAGAAATCGATGCATTGGTTCATTCAATAGGAATAAACATTTCAAATCTTGAAACGCGTTTATGAGTGAAGAGAAGAAGGAGGCAAAGAACGAACAAAAGAGAGGAAAAGGAATTGCTAGAGTTAGAGAAAGAGTGAGGCTTCCCGACCGCAACGATTGATTTTTCTGAAGTCGATGCTTATGAAGAATTGTCGAAAACTCCCTTTTAAATGATTATTCACTAAGCGAATGATACGCTACCAACATATTTAGTACCATATCAGTTCCATTGGGATCGGTAGTTCAGTGGTAGAGCTTTCGCTTGTTAAGCGAAGAGACCCGGGTTCGGTTCCCAGCTGGTCTCCCAACCGATCACAAGAAGATTGATCACCAGCCGCTCCAAAAATCTGGTCACAACAGCCGTGTGTGGTTGTCAGCTGCATCGATATGGGAATCGGTGAAACTACAGCTGTCTTTGTATCTTTGTATCACTCCCATACTATAGAAGCTTATTTATTTAGCTCAAGTTTTTTTCTTCATAAATGATTTTTAGGTTGTTAATAAGGATGGAAGTGGCGAAGAATATGCAATGAAAACAGAAAGTGTGAAAGCTCGTTTTAAAGTAAGTGAATGCCTATTCCAGTTAGTTATCTTGCCAGACGGCTGGCTCCTACTCATTAGAAATGAATTAGAGAAGGTCAAGAGTTGTCATTATCTGAGAGGCGTTCCCTCTACCTTCGAATGTATTTCATTCAGCGTTATGTGAACTTGTCTGCAGCAGAAATTTTTCGACTAATTTGTGGAGGACATATGCGCCATTTTCGGCTATTTCTGTCTTTTGCGCCATTTTTTCATTCATTGATGGCGAAATTCATAATCTCTGCGGCTGTTTTTAAGCAGAAAAAAAAAGAGCAGATGATAATTGAAAGTGCAAGATTCCAGATATACTAAACAACGTCGAAAATAGCAGTACTGGTGGCTAGCTATGAGTATAGATTAGTGTATAGCATGATTGCTCGAGAAAGACATGAATGATGTGTTCACGAGAGAGGAAGAGAAGGAATTAGAAGGTGGGCGAATAAAGTGAAGGAAGAAGGCTTTTCGATTGTAACGGAAAATTTTTAGATACCTTTTTTGAGAGTTCGCGTTCTGTAATGGAAAAACTCCGTTGCAAATACAACCGTGAGCGGAATTCTCCTTTGGCGAGAGGAGTTATGACAGGAACCTAAAAGTTAAAAAAAAAGAGGAAGTGAAATAATTCAAGTGAGCTTCCCCCCCTCCCCCCCCCCCTTCCCAAAAAAAACAGCTTCCTTTGAGGAGCTTCATTTCTTCATACTACCTCTTACGCTTTCAAAGGTCAAAGGTTACAACTTCCCCCCGTTCCCCAACCCCCCCCCCCCCCCCCAATCCTCCTAATCCCCCAACTCCCCTTTTCCCTCCTTCATCTCTCGTCTCCTTTCGTGCCTTAGAATTTTACATAATTACAGTTTTACAGGTTCTCAAAGCGGAATATTATGTGCTAAATGAATTGAAACGTGCAAAAGCACAACATTTCTGCGATCTTATTGATCGTGGACTTATCGAAGGAACTAAATATATCGTGATGACACTTGTGGGCGCTTCACTTGGGGTATTACCCATTCATATTTTCATATAATCTCATAGGGCTGCTCTTTTTTAAAAAGGAATCGCCATGTAATTTTAATTGGTCGATTTTCATAATTATATAACTTTTTCATTGCCTTTACTATCTCTATCTATTCGGTTCGTGTTCGCATTAGGCGAATAGTATCATCTTTCAATCATAATTTTTTAGATTATATGAGATATTAATACCCCAAAGGGGGAGGGACGATGGGGGGGGGGGGGTGGAATCA
>JAARMF010001913.1:0-26039 GCA_022844705.1 Toxascaris leonina
AAACGATAGTAGACATCAGTAAAGAACGTTAAAAATACTATAGGAAATAAATAATGCCTCGAGGTTATAAGCATAAACCATGAACCTTGAGGTCTTGCATTTCCGCTCAGCAGAAACTGTTAAAGAGTTAGTACATCAAAGAATGCAAAAAGTACAAAGAACCCAATAAAAAAAAGAAAACTTGATAACAGCTTCGGGAACCGTATTTGTTAACATCGTGCTTGGAAGCCATTTCGTATCACCAAATGCAGTTAACAAATATGGTTGGCAACAATAAGCACAAAGCCCTATAAGCACAAATCATGCCTCAATCTTCAGATCATATCTGATGATAGCTTCGGAACACATACTTATCTAGCTAAGAAAAAAGCATAAAAAAATTCCGAGGTCGGCTAGAAATTGATGCATTATAGATCGACGCAATAATAATAGGGTATTACATAGATGAGTGATCACCGAAAAGTTTCATTCGAGGTGCGCGACAACTTTGTTCAATGATCGTGAACTTTAGGCGATAAACCTTAGAAGAATGATGCCGGAAAGAGTTTATATACGAGTGACCAAGAAATTACGAGTATTTAAAAGTAATCACGGAACACACATTGTGATCTGACCCGTAAATCAAATGCATTCGTAAGCTAATAACTCGTCCCACTCTCTTTCTTCAGCAACAATCAAAATTCCACGAAGATTTAGTACGAGTTTTTTTATATAACCATTTACATCGATTGCGAATTCACTTCAAATTGACAAATTGAATGAGCGCACGAAAATCGGATTCTTTTCAATCACTATTCCGGAATAGATGCGATTTTAATGACAATAGCAGATGTATTTGTTCCGGTCAGTCTAATTCATTGAATGTGCTCTCATCTATGAATAGTCGAAATGTTCGACTCAGCACTATATTTTATTGAGACGGAAATCCTTTCGGTGATCGATCGGTCCTCTTAGAGGTGTAACACCACTCAGCTAGATTGAATGTTTGAATGTAATAGATTTGAAGTGAGACTTGAAATAATTGAATGATCACGAAACGGAAATGAATGGTGATTTAGCGGAAGAAAATTGACCTAGACTAGATGCATAGTATTAGAGAGGCGAACGTTGAGCAAACAATATTGTTAGCTTTAACTTTTATTACTTCACTTCTGCACTAGTATAGAATAATGCATAGCATTTAAGGCAGCGATAGAGTACAGAAATGATCCTAAGGTTAGGCATAAAACACACGCTGATACGTTCGCTGAATTAACTTCTTACTGTTTCATAGTGATGTTTAAACGAATGGCCGATCCATTCTCTTGAATGGGACTACTGTCCAGCCCTATGCCCTGCTGCTTTCTTTCCCTCCCTTCCAGCCTTTTCTCATCCTTTGTAGCTTCCTTTGCTCTCCATCCTCATCTCTATGGTGGGATTCTTACCTGACGTCCAAAACAAATTCTTTGCTTGGATGTTAGTTAAAGACTTTAGAAAATATTTGAAAAGAATGGAACAGCCCTATTCTCGAAGCATGGTCGTACGCTAGTGAGAACACTACCAAGGTCGCAATGACGAAAGCTCTAAGAGAATATGGTATGACCTTGTGGACCCCTTGCAGACTTCGTTAACAGCAGGACATAGGCTTAGACATTATACAGTACCATAGCGATAGAAGTCCCTCGGTTGAGTCTTAGGACCACGTATTGTGTGAAACGCAGTGAAGGGGTAATAAATCCATTAACGCTTAGGCTTTCCACGCCCCCCAACTCACATAAACTCCTCCTTCCCTTTCATAACGTTTACTCCACTTCATGCGCAACGAAACTCACCTCAAGTGGACTCTCATTTTTTTTTCAAACGGTTGTTGAGTGACACTCTACATATCGGTCACGTGATACAACTATGTCACATGAATATTACTGAGAACAATTTCAGAAACACGTTTTCAGCCTTCTATAGCATTTTTGTGTCCGGTCGATCCATACCTATCGCACTATAGACAAATCACACTTTTTCCCAACGATTGAGGCAATTCAGTTTTTTTTCTTCGTTACCTTCAGAGAAGATAATAATTTGTTGGCAAATGAATACTTCAATTGTAATTGACCGCTGAAGTATTGCGACAATAATTTTCCAAATATGCTTTGAAAAAAGTCCGATACTCGGAATCTCCTTGTTGGTACAACTAGACATCTGCTTTTTCCACAAAGGAATTCATAATGCTGCTGCAGGAGACTGACTCTAACGACGTTCAAGTCGTACTCTACGAATCATCTTCATCCACATCGGACTTGCTTGAACCTATAATACACTCCAACTTGCTAACCATGTCACCTTTGCCAACCAAGTCCTATCAACTATAGGCCAAGATATTTCCACCAGGGTACTTTACCTTCTTAATATATTTGCCATCCGTTATACACAGAACTAAAAGCATGAGCAATTCGAACCGTATATTTCAAGCCGATCATGCATGGATGTATGAGCACGTAACCTTTCAATTATAGGATTGGACGGTGAAATCGATTAAAATCCTCTGAAACAAGTGATCTTCTGAAAATCATTTCGAATTAGCACTGTTACCGAACCTGATAGTGCATAGCTGAGCCGATATTATTACCTCATTCAGGCCTAAATTGATCCTCCTCTTTTCTAGGCCTGCTTTTTATATGCGTTGATTCCATCACTATCTGGTCGTTGAGTTTCATATATGCACCATAATTCTTCAAGAATTTGGGAAAGAAATAGTGCACAATGAATTGTTCTATTGTTACGATGTGTTCCCCCAACCGCCCCCTCCCCCTTCCCTTTTCAAACTCCACTACTCGGGCCGCTTAATGTCTCAGTGATGCACTTATGGCATAACTTTTGAGTTTATTCATTCAATCGTTAGTATTCATCAAGTAAAATTGCTAGCAACAAGGATTAGATGGTGGTAAAAAGTCCTTCTAATTAAACCTATATCATCGGTTATGAACGACTACTGCACTATCATCGCTATTTATTCACATCACTTAATTCACATGCAATGAAAAGCTTCAATAAAAAAACCATTTGAAACTTATAAATATTATTTTTGTATTCTCTTGAATTTTTGAATCGAATTGATGGAAAGTGAAGTGCTAAAAATCAGCATCCGTCCTCTATATTCACCTCAATAAAGCAATAGAAAAGAGCATCCTACATTGAGTTATCTTTAAAATCCTGAGAGATTCATGGAATTTTTTACGTTTATTTTGCTAATTCAAGCAGCACTATTTTTTTAAGTGTTTCATTTTTGTTAGCTTTTTCTCCTACTTCACTAAGCGTCTATTAAAGCTTTATTTGCCTCATTGAAGTTCTACCTATTTTAGGGGAAATATAGCGTTATTTTCTAAGTTCTTTATATGCGTACCATTCATTTTCTTATTGCTTTATTGGGCACTAGCTTAACAATCGTTTTTGGCTTCATATAATTTCGCTCATTTCTACTCGGCAAAAGAATTAACAAGCCTAATTAATCACCGCAAGGTAATCAAAGTAAGGTAATAATTAATCATTCATCTCAAATTAAGAAAGTTGAAGCTTTGCTAAGAAGTTAAAATTGGAATTTTAATTGAACGGAAACTTGCATTTTTGCGAATGAAGTTAATTGCGATAATTGGCATTCCATAATTCAGTCGATCAATACCCGGCATCCCTTAAGGAAAATGAAGTGCATTTTACGCACTTTTGCACCGATTGACAGTGGTGCACAATGGCAAAAAGATGCTGCAAATTTGCAGTATATCTTTATTCCACGAATACGACTCTTCGATTGTGATTAGTCTATAGAAGTCTATGGGATGCTATGGGAGTCCGTTGGAGTCTATCGGAGTCTATGGGAGTCTAAGTCTAATGGGATTCTATGAGGGTCGTCGTTTTTGTGCGAAAAAGATGGGTGAAAATTTCGCGATTGCACAACTAATGATTGCTTTGGCGATCGAGCCGGGGTTCACTGCCAAGTATTTCGCTTAGCCCTGGAAAAACGCAACTTTTCAACCCCTATATTCTTCGGTTTATTACAGTTTGCCGGCTTGAGAGCAAGCGGTTGGCTGTATTTCGAGAACGGAAAGTCATTTGTTTATATGAACTTACTAGTAGCGGTGGTCAATGCCCGTAACAATGAACCTATGGGAGGGGTGGGAGGCGGGGGGGAGGGGGGGAGGAGGACGCGTGTATGGTGAGGGTCAATTGTTATAGCTTAACCCGAACAGATGAACAGTATGAATTATCAACCGGTTTGCTTTCGATAAAAATCCAGACAACTTTGTGATGAGTGTTTCGAAGTTTGTTGTTTGTTGAGTAGGCCGATGTGATATCTGAGTAGACCCTTATGGTGATTTCACCGAGTGGTGTTGTTAGGTATTGGAGCGATAGATACGCGATAAGGGGCTTCTTCAATGTCAACGACGCGCCTTATCATCGTTCAATCTTCCTTTTGGTTTCACCTCAAACATGAGCGCGCTAAATGCATCACAAATTTCGTTGCATCTCCTCTCTCACATCTGTCATGCGGCATTTCTGCAGAGATTTTTAGAAACGAATAGCATAGTTTGTTGTACTCTTAAAGTCTACCACCGCTGAACGTCCATACATGAAATAATACCTTCACATTGACAGTCATTTCCGCCATAGCCGGTCACCTACAAGGATTTATCACTGAATAAGTTATCAAAGAGGTGCAGCTTGAAAAGAATGACATTACTTCTTAGACTTTTTCATGGATTCTCATCAAGTGGCTACGTCCCTTAAGCTCGATGCTTATCCCTCCATATGATCCCTTTTCCACTCATAGAATCATGCCCATAGTTTATATTATAATATGTCATCACTATCAGCTTCACTCGGCTACTCAATAAATTTTAATGGCAGAGGTTTTATGCGGTCAAACTCCGCCTGAGACGAGTGGAAATGTTCGTGAGAAATAAATTGGGTTAGGAACGTCACACAATTTTGATAGTTTTAACATAGTGGATGCGTTAATCAGTGTTTTCAGTTGTTGTTTTTTTTCAGTACGGTTTGAACTATGATTCATATCTACGCGAATACACCCATACGCGCACAATTGGGTCAGCGGACTTCGTTTCGATGTTTATTCTCATGACGAAATTCTTTACATTAGCCGTACAACAAATAGACTTGCTCCTCCATATATGATAGATAGTCACTTCATTATTCTGCGAACATGAAGTAGACGTCCATTGACAAGATGTGCAGAGATGTGAAACGTGATCACCACGAATATCTTCCTCTCACATCGTGTAACCACAGAGGACTCGGATTTAGAGACGACTATACTCGGCTGCTGTGTTACTAGGATGAATAAAAGGGCATAGCGAAGAAGGAGGAATTGACCAATATAGGGGCCTTGCACAATTCGTTTAAAAATACCATTTTGTGATACGTGGTAAAGAATTAATGAAGTCTTCAAGACATGATCAAGACATTTGAAGGCATAAAAATACACCTTTAAAGTGGCTTTCTGCACCTCTTCTGGAAATATGATGAAGAAATACAACACAAATGCAGCATCACAAATATCTACTCCAGTGCAAGAAACACGCTTATCATTGGCTCGATTAACTACCTAAATTCAGATTGCATTCACTCAACATTTTTGTTGATGCAGTAAAGACTTGTGGAAGAATTATGAGGATGCCTTTTTCAATGAGAATATTGAAGAGAGATTACCAGTTAAAATTTGAATCTTATGGGTGATCTCTGTCCAGCGATTCATATTTCAAATTGAGCCTTATAGGTGATCTTTGTCTTATGATTCAAAGCTACAATGGTGTCAGAAATTGTTGAAGGATACTAGTGCTTGCTCAGTGATGCCTAATGTTATGGTAGTAACCGGACTTTCCGAGAAAAGTTCCATCCAAGGAGTCAGTCGAGAAACGATCAAGTGAAGCAAGAACTTATTGGGTTCGGAAAGACAACAGATAGAACGACAGCGATTTCTTTCAAAAAAACCTCATTAATTTATTTCAGAACAACTCAGGTGTTAAAGGTCAAAATGTTCTTTTGAGTTGCCATTATTTGGCGTCTTGAATAAATGATCGAAAATCCATTAAAAATCGATTACGGATAGTGAATCCAACATGAAGACTAATTGAAGGAACTCACTGATGGTTTATTAATCCGGAAATCACGAAAGATCCGTGTTAGTTCGACACAAAGAGGAATTTCTTCATATACATTGGCCGATTGAATGAAACCAATAAATTACAAGACATTGATGAATATATTAATGGAATATAGGTGAAGAAAATGAATGAATGTGAGATGAACCGAACAACGGAGAGCAATGTGCAAGAGTGAAGCGCTTCAGCAAATGAGCAGTAGTACTTCGTTTAGTGACCTTGAAATTGTTTGACCCAGTTCCGCTTAACGGCACTATTCGTAGACGATTGGTTGACTGTTTACCCCCATCCTATAATAGGTTGCCCTTTTTCGGTAGATGCCATCATCTACTCAACCACACATCTTTGATAATCCGATCACTGATGTGTCCCTTCACTCAACGATCGGCAAATTTTAATCCTTATAATTCATAAAGAATCCAAAATCGAATGCTGAAAGACTTCCATCAATCACACTATTTTCAAATGAGGCCATAATGGAAACGAAAGTGGATTCAGATCCTGGATTCCTCAGTCAAGTGCGCATTGCCGGTTTCAGCAATGGCCATAGCTCATGTATCCTCAGCGGTTTTAAAATCACTTCGAAATATCAATTATGGGCCTATCGTTTAAACGAACTATTAGATGATTAAAAATTTTCCACAAAGGCTTGGAACAATAAGGAAATCTGTAGAAATAAAGGAAATCCATTTGCTGCGAAATAAATCTCTGCCATTATTACAAGGCTTATCACTGTGAATGTTTCGATCATTGACTCGCCAAAAAGAAACAACGGGCAATATATATATCTCTTCCAGGTAAGATGGACATCTCTACAATGTTCTATCGCAGATTTTAATTCCGTTCAAAGAAATTTTTCGGTATGCTTTAATTTATTTATCTGGCAATACAGCATGCTTCATCCTTCAGTTCATGTATGTAGAAGAACGTTCGCTTGTGTCAGCAAATGATACTGTCAAGATGTGTTGATGAGGAAAGAAAGATGTGAATTTAGAGAGTCACTTAATACTCTCTCAAGGAGGTTGCAAAGACGGAAATATATATTCGCGACGACAACTGACATAAAGGTGTGCATTTCAATATGCGAAACTCACTACGCGGAAATGCACGTTTGAATTACGCAAAAAAAATCTTTTTTTGCTGCATTTTCGANNNGCGGAAATGCACGTTTGAATTACGCAAAAAAAATCTTTTTTTGCTGCATTTTCGAACTTCTTCTCCGAGAGATTCTTTTTGCTGACATATGCGTATAATTTCAAATAATTTCCACTGTTAATTCATCCTTTAATTCGATTATGCATACGTCTGGTTGCTTTGAACTATGCTACCGGATTGTATGTACATCCGGAATGTCCAGTTGGGTGACCGACTTGTTTTCAAGTGCACACATCCCGAACATCCGGTTGAGCAAAGTCGATTTTTTTGCAATTGATAGATGCAATAAATGCCTGGATTGGGCAATATTAGGCGCATATTCGAGTAACGTTCAACTATATCACAACGAAAACAGGCCGCAGTGAGAAAGGGTGACTACAACCACCCTCTTTCATAAATAACATCAAATTGCAAAGTAATAGCATAGTGAGTATTATTTAAAAGCTTATCATTATCGCACAGCATTCAAGCTTGTTTTGCTGGATGAATAGCTGATGAAATAATCCTTCGTTGTATGTTGATAATATTAGCCACAATGAGAGGCCTAAAATGACTATGAACCCGTATAGCGAAAAGTTTGTAATAATTGGGCAACTGATGAAAAATGAACTCCGATCGCTTTGTCTGTTCTTCAATAGCCCTCCACTACAGAGCTGATCATGTTCTCAAGCAAAAGCTTATTCCCATGCTGTTTAATTGCAAAATGGTAATGAATTTAGCGAGAAAATTTGTGCAGATGGCAGTTGAACGCTAAACAAATGGCGGTGCAGGTGAGGGGCTGCATCTTGTACAGGTGTAAATTTATGCAGGTGAGCAGTTTAAAGGAAAAAGAGAACATATTTATGATCACAGTCGCTTTAGGTCACTTCACATATTATTTAGTTTTATCAAGCGTCTTTCGTATTGCAAGTTAGTTGCGGAAATTTGTCAAATATGAAAAAGAAGTGAATTAATTTCGGTAATTCGAATTAAAAATGATTCTCGACAATTGTGTTATTGATAACGCCACCTTTTCTACTGATAAGTTGTTCACCGAGTTCCATATGATAGCAATCAGCGGTCGCTAGACGTTTAAGAGGACAGGGCACATCGCAACGATGATATCGATCGCCTTAGCTTGAAGACAACGATACGCATTTGATAAACGAATAAACAAATGAAAATCGTTGATTACTGAGGTGAAATCACCATACTGTTCGCCTTTTTCGACAAAAATAAGAGTTTTTAAAATTTTAGAACCAAATGGGCGTGGCCAAGAGCAAAGGACAATATGTTTAACTCACTATAGTACAGTGACATGATGAATGTGGTGAATATATTGGTGAATGGACGTTAAAAAGAAACCGAAAATAATATGGACGCGAGAATTGTGCAATTGCTTTCTCGAGTTAATCCACTCTATAGCCTAAATTACTATTCGCATCTCTACACATCTATTAGTTTCGACTCCGAGAATTCGCATACTCCGAGAACTACGATAGAACTCCGAGAATAAATCTTCCCTAGGATGAAGGGTTTACTTTGTGGGTTTGTGTGAGAGTACAAATAAAACCTATCTGAACCATCATAATTCTGATATTTTCACTGAAATCCGAAAATCCGTAAGTGCAGATGTCATTCAACATGACTTTTTTCTATGAGTTGAAAGTGTTTCGATGAATAAAGTTGCCCATAAGAATATTGCCGATTATGAGCTGCCAAAAACTGATCTATAGTTGATTTAAATTCGTAATCAAAATATTTGCTGCGCAATCGCTATTTCCGGTATTCGGCGATTGGCAACCGGATCGGAACTTCCCGAGCTTCGTTCATTTGAGAGAACACCTCCAATAACGAGATGTAAAGTGACACAACCATGTGAGAAGAGTAATTACAAATTGAATTTCACCTGATATCATTGATAAATCGTCTGTTCATGGCTATTTTCCACTCGATTCTAATGTACTCAACTAATCAGCGGGGAAAGAATATCACTCCTTTCGATGGATTTTTTATTCCTGAGTGATAAGGTACTATCCTGAAATCTTCATTCAAATATGAAGCTATTTACAATCATCCAAACAGTTAACCTCACTAGGCGCTATATATCAATAGCGTTTCTCCACTTATTAGTTTCTATTAGTGAGATTTTTGTTTCGATGATGACATTCTGAAATAAATTCGAATTAATTTTTCCAGGAATTCCATCTCAATACGCAGCGTTTAGCCTTTGAATTGAACTGAAGAGGAAAACGATGAGTAATTTTCAGTGAGGTTATTTAAGGTCATTGTCGACTTATTCAATTGATTCGACACCATTCAGGGGTGGGGAGGGGGGAGGAGGAGGGTTGGGGGTATGTAAACAGGTATCTGAGAATATTATTGTGCATAACGCATCACTTCATAATTTCCGACTAGGTTAAGTGCAAAGAAAGCAAAATTTAGGACAACAAGAAAATTGAGCGATTGAAAACGATTTCGAAAATACCTCTCGTATTATCGCGGAAATTTTTTTGAAAACGGATATATGTTGATGCGCTGAAATGCACGATGTACTATTAAAAATCCACAAATAAAAGCGCATT
Source organism: Toxascaris leonina (assembly GCA_022844705.1). Classification (NCBI taxonomy): domain Eukaryota; kingdom Metazoa; phylum Nematoda; class Chromadorea; order Rhabditida; family Ascarididae; genus Toxascaris; species Toxascaris leonina. The sequence goes on from JAARMF010001913.1 coordinate 9,866, forward strand.
CAACGAATAAAACTATTAATTTTTATTATTTTAAACAATTGAATAAAATCCACAACGCCATATATGAGTTGAAAAATTCGACTATTCTCTTGAGGTATTTCATTAGTCGTTGCAAATTTAAAACAGCAAACTATATCATCGTCATATCTGCGCGTATTTTTATATATGCTTACCTACTTGTGAATTTATTTCATTTCAGCAATCATTTGAGCTAGGATTCCGAATTTCTGAAGTGCACAATAGAATACTCGTCTGGTGGTCCGGGTCGATCTGTAAGCTTCGAATACACTGAGTATTTGCACTTAAAGATGCAAAGATATAAATGAGTGTACATAATACGATTAACAGAGTTAAAGAGATGAGACCTTAATAGTTGATATTCGGCATTGATTAGATCAGCTAAAAATTTATGTTTTCTTCATATGATAGTAACTAATGAGATTGGTTGCTATTATGAGTGGAATACAAAAAGTGCTTATCGTGTTAACTCCTCTAACGTGTTCCTCCACTCCTTTCCCATAGAGAATTGACCTATGCACGCATTAAATATCCTTGAAGAAGAGAGGTTTTCTTTATTTCAAGTTCCCGATCTGAAACGATCTTTAGAGGATATCGTTCGATGTGGGATTAGAGAACTCATTGCGATTGGCCATTCCTGGTTGGTTATTCGGGTTATGGGCTATAGAACTCATTTTTATGATAGAGTCTGAGATAGACCTTGCACTTGGCAAACTTCTAAGTGATACAGTGTTCGTGGCCAAGCGTCCTATACGCTTGGAATAAATTATTGAGTGAGTTGCTAGATAGTAGTAGGTAGGGACAAAGACATTTATCGGCACCGTGCTTGGCCTGGATGCTCAGTCGCTGTCACCGCTTACAAGGATATGGACCACTGAATTAAGGCCCCATTTTCATGATGGTTACTGCTTATAAGACAGGAGACCTCTCACTTTCTGTTTGAATGAGTTGATGATTAGATGACTACGATTTGTATATGTTTGCAAAATCGCAAACGTATTTGCAAATGCAACATTCGTAAGCGATGCACAAAAAAGAACGCCTCTGAGCAGCTGCTATTCTATGTTGCACAAGCTGGCAACAGTTGTTTTATCGGCATTGTTGTTGTCAAGACACAGTTACTTCCGCACTCAATGTTGGCATCGAGTTCGAGTTTCTTTCAACTCTTTATTCGCTTCCCACATTTTCACACGTTCCTTTTTATAGCCACACAATATATGTTCAATGGAAGTGGATAATTTTAAAGTGCATTCGCTTTTTCGTTCTCTATGCACAATCGCTTTGTGCATATAATTTTTTAAAGCAGTTTGATGCTTCTGTACGAAGATATCATTCTCAGCTTGTGGAAAGGCTCATATACTCCGATATTAATCATCGTATCCAACATCATTTTCGAAACCTGGTTGACTTCTTGTTTGAATCATTCACGACGAAATTTCTCTACTGACTACAGAACAAAAAACAGCTCTATCGTTAAGGATTACCCCTAATACACTCATCTACTGTTTATGCCAACACAAGTTATCGTTACGTCATCCAAGTAAATTGCACTGCAGCACGAACAAAAAATGAAAGCTTAACTTTTCACTGAAAATTATTCTCCACGCTCTAAGTGTGTAAATGGTTTTCGTTCTACGTATTGATGGTTCTTGATGGGAATTGCAAATGATAAGAATCGATATGATTCGATATACAGATATGGATATCAGTGTTAATTCTTGCTGTAGAAATCCGATCTCGGTTCAGAGAACAAATAGAGCTCAAAGGGATTATTGTGCAAAGAAAAGAAAAAGCATTTTTACTCACTCTCTGAATACATTCTGCACACATATTGCAGCTTTACAAACTTTCGCGTAAACTCCTCGTTCGATTCACTTAGAGTGGTGGTCATTTCATTGCATAACGACACTTTTTTTGCACATTCTAGTGCGTTGTAAAATTAGCTCAGCCAAATGGCACCCATCTTCGGCTGCATATATCACAACGTATACACATCTTTTCCTTCACATTTCTTAAATATGATCAACGCTTAGTATGTGGAATCGAGGAGCAGCGCTTTCAAAAAAATTTTCTGTTACGAAGCTTAGAGTGGAAAGGATCGCTTTTTTTCTTGAGGGAGGGGGGGAGGGGGGAGGAGAAGGGAAGTGTCTTANTTTTTTTTTCTTGAGGGAGGGGGGAGGGGGGAGGAGAAGGGAGGGAACGTAGTGTGTCTTATTGGCGAAGTTCATAGATGGCGCAACAATAAGATCGACAAGAATCACTCAATTAGACTACTGTATCTCGACAATTATTCACCTCGTAGCATCCAATGTATAAGGTCCGTAACTCAATGGATATATGCATTAGTTACTCATCTAGAGGAGCCAGAACCTGAGGGTAAGGAAAGGATAGTTGAAGAATATTTGACCTGAGGTCAAAATGGCCCAATAATAGTTGGATACATATTTTAAGCACCATTTGAATAGGTTGCAAGGTGACTAGCTTATTATGTTGCTAGAGCATGCTGGCGTTTTAGAATGCTCAACTCCAGCAACTTCATGAACTCTTGAAGATATCAGTGGTGAAGTTAAATAGAACATGCTGGATTTACATAATCAATTCTATTGCAACATTTTGCAACGCATTTATTCTCTCAATCATTTTCTGCATTTTGCAACCCGAATATCGTCATCTCGTTGTAGAGCGGCAAGATGACTAGCTAGCTAGTCGTTTATTCGGTGGCACTCCTCTTGGCAGCTAATTATCGATTCTCACATGAAGCATGCGTCCTAAGTGAATTACGTCTATTCGATGCTTTGCCATTTGTCAACGCTCTCTGTACCCTTATATACTCGAATCATTTGCTTTCGTTTTGCTCCTCTTCATTTTGAGTATTTTCAAAAGACCTAAATGTTTACTTTTCCGAACTTTTCCAAAGTTACGGGTGTACTGACTTAGCTTCAAGCTAGCTTCTAGCAGTTTACTTCTTTAACTGCTTTCATTCGCTCATAGCTTCATCTCATCTTTTTTCGTCCATGCTTTTATCAGCTCACATTAGCGCTTAAGCCAAACGTTGAGTGGATTGCCATAATGGTCTCCTGAGGGTCACCTAAGGGCCACCTAATACTCATCATGAGCAAATAACTAATCTTTAAAGTGCTCAACTTCCATCGGCAGCTGTCACATGGCGAACAATCTATTCACTTTTACTTATAAGGTGTCTATATTATGTACCACTTTATGTAGTAGTACGTAGTATGTATTATTGTCTTTGCACTTTACATCCGTCGACTATTATTTGAGCGCAGTCAGCCAAAATCATTATTTTTGGTGATCATTGCAGTCAGCGTTAGCAGTCGTACTTGAATCAGTTTGAATCAAATCCTTCTCTGAGTTCAGAATGCGATCAGCATAATTCTGATACCACAACAGAAAAGATTCGTGATCAAGCCTCAGACACTTCTTTTTTTTGCTCAAGCATAGCTCTACAGTCTATCACCGCCTGAATATGTGAATTCATCTATGCCCACAAAAGATGATCTTTCTATTATGATCTTTCTATCAATCCGTTAATAATTCCACACTGAGTGCAATTATTGACCTATGCATGCATTTAAGCGCTGCGATATGTGAAGTGCTAAGCAATTTGTGCCTATCGGTTCTTATTGTACCATTTTCTTATTGGTGTTTCTCTTATTGTTACTCTAAATTCCTGTTCAAATGCTTCGGACGGATTTCTAATTGCTGTAAAACGCGCAAGGTGAATAGATTCGTAACGATTATATGTGAGTTGTTCGTTGCATTTCTTGAAATTGACTGGAAGACTTCCTGTATTTTTGCTTAAAATTGATGATCTTTGTGGTTTATGGAATATAGACATTTTTGTTAAGTCATATTAAAAGTGCTTCTCGACCTAGTTGATATTTATAGTGATATATCTTTGAGTGAAGCATTTATGGAACGATATTTACCTCCGATTATAACCGCCACAATATTTTCCTGAGCAACATTTGGCGATAGTGAGGGTGGGGAGGAGGAGAATGGTGACTCCAGAATGAAGGTGTCCTTTGAATTTGGAGATCCGTCATATGCTGTTTGTTGATTTAATTTACGAACCATCCTTGAAGGAGCTCTTTGCTCGCCGCTGACTTTAATCCTTCAAGGGGTTTACGGTGGAGAAATGTCTGCAAATGTATTCTTCCCCCTTCACTCGTATAAATAAATTCCCACTGGTTAGTGTATTGGCGTTTATTTTATTTGTGCTATGCGGATTTGATCGTTTCTGTCGCAAATTTTACTCATTGAATGCTGATATGCCCTCGGGCAAATAAATCCACACGCGTCTTCATGAACGTTATTGAATAGGCTCCGACATGAAGCTTCATGAAGCTTTTCAGCTTCAATGCGACACATTTTTTCCACATGATCGTAAAAGGCTAGTGATATGATTTGCATCTTCAATTGAATGTAAGACGAATGAAGTGATCGTTATAAATAATAATACATGGAATGATGCTATGTGTTCAGCAACATTCCTGAACTAAAAGCGATGTGTAGTTTGCGCATAGCTGTTATTCGTGACGTTTTTCTGCTGTATTGTAATGGAATAAGAAGCTTAAGAATACGAAGCATAAACTTGGCAAGAGTTGCCGCAGCTGGTAGTGATTTGAAAAACACTTGAAGCTGTTGAATGACATCGGAGGCTATTCAGTAATACGACAGTTAAATCGCAGGATGGCACCGTTAGCATTTCAAGCATAATAAAAATGGGAGACTGTGGGACCTCCTGCACATTAACACAGTGCTATGAGTTTGATTGTAAGCTGTACGTTGCTGAGATTAGCTCAGTCAATTGAACAAACGATTATCTTTTAAAGCATATGAGTGAATTTTTGAAACCAATCCTTGTCTTCTGCGTCGGAAGTTTGAATAGCTTTAAGCTGCCCACTCCAACAGCCTACTAAATTCTTAAAGATCGACTCATATGCTTCAATAAGTGATCATTTTTAAGATGAATGAATCAAACTTCGATACACTTCCACCTTATTTCATCGATTCTTCTACCTGTTTTCCACAATTTTTTTAGTTCGCCTTTTAGATATTATTTCGCTTCATTCTTGTTCTTTATGCTCAAATAACAATTATGGAGTACTTCAGATGAGAATTATTCTTGATTGATAAACGTAGCGTAAATGTTTGGTGATGGAAAGGTTATCAAATAGTTTAGATGTTAGTAATTTTATAAGATTTATAATTTATATATAATTTATAAGCCTCAACTTTAAATTTCTTCATATGCAGCGCTGATCTCCGATCGTTCGAACTCAGATTCTAGTGACCAATAGCTACAACTGTAGTCACTAATCCACTCAATCGGTACTGATGATGATAATAGACAAAAGACATGCCGCCTTATCATATATAAGCTCAATAAGATTAGCATCTTTTTCACTTTGCATCCTCCCTTATACTCACATTCCTGATTCCGTCCTTCTTCTCCCTCCTCCACTGTTTTCGTACCTCATCCCCCCCCTCACCATTTGCGCATGCTTAGATTTGTTCAATGTTCTAGATTTGTCCAACCGTGTTCCGTCGTTACTAAATAATGGTCATTGATTTAGTCGCATCTTGAAAACTGAGGTGAAGCCGGACGGGCAAAAGGAAGAGTTAAAAGAGCACCAAAATGTTGGCCAAAAGAAGTTCCGCTGATGAAGATATTCATTGATGAAGATTAGCCGACTGCAAACTCTAAATAAAAACCTGTAACAGTAATGCTCTAAATATATTAGAGTAGCCTGTTCGTTTGTGTTAATGGCTGAGATACGGTCTGCTTTATGCTTTGATGTATAGATGCTAGGATTGTTTTTGGATTTGCAAGTGAGGTATTTAATGGTGACGGTGAGGGTACACCGTTGTTGGCGATGTACACGTACGAAACATGGCCAATGTTGGTCTTATTGATCGAGCTATAGGGATGAGTGTGTTCTTCTAGATGTCTTGTCTTCCGATTCGGCGCTTTTATTTGAGTAATTCAGTTTACGCGAAACTCCACACGCTTTCTATCACAAATACAAACTCGCTGCAGCGACGCTTACGCAAGATAGTTTTCTCGACGTATCCTTTAATCGAACTTTATTTCAGTGCGCAGCTGTTTAAGAGATGTTCTGAGGTCGGAGCTTATATGTCGTAGTCTTTGGGAGGTCATGTGTGTCATGAATGATGTTGACCTTTCGCAATATCATTAATGATTGTCGGTCGATTTGAACTAGGATTTTTCTTTTCGGACTACTTTCAGTACCAAAAATTGCTCCTCAAGACCCAAATCGTGATGTCATCCAATTTTATTTAGCACTTTAATGTGTACTCATAAAGCAATTGCTGCAATTGGAAGCAATTGTATCGATAAGATTTTAATTCAAAACTTTAGAATCAAATTCTTGATTGGTTTTGTTCGGTTAATTTCTTTTTTTTGCGCTAGTTTTCGATCATGTTTTAGAAATACCAAAGTAATCAACCAAAACACTCAACCATATTCGGTTCAAAATACACCTGAATTGAGATGAGTGGTAATGCAAGAGTGATGAGGGGAGGGGGGGGGGGGGGGGNTGATTTACACACTGAATGCTCAAAGAAATTGTTTGTTGAGTGAACAAAAGCAAAGTAAGTACGAACGATAGTAATGCAATGTGCACAAACTTTTACTAGCCGGAATCATTTTATCTTTCATCAATAATGCTCACTTTTTTGCGTCGCTTTTTTCGGCCTTTTTTTGTTGTCCGCTCTGAGCAAATTTACTACATCCAGAAAGAATTCCATCATTTAGAAGCGAAACTTCCCTCAGTTGTTCGTTCTCGAGTCTCGCATCCATTCCTGTGCGATTCTATCTTGCTGCTTTGTTCAACCTTACAATTTCTGAAAGATAACTCAAACGACGGGAGATATCATTTGTAAACTCAAGATTATGTATGGACGAACTTGTTAATTGTCTTGCCCATTTCTCGTCTCTCTTCCTCCTTTCCTTTTCCCATCAAAGGAATTGACGAATGCTTTCATTTCATGCATTCATACAATCTTATAGCTTCCTTAAGACTGTTACCCTTACCTTCTTGTTATGATTTGCTCATACCAAGCTATCACTTTCATGAACATCATTTCGGCTGAAGTGTTTGTCACCAATTCCCGAGGGCATAAGGTCAAAAGTAGCGAGCATGAAGCTCTTTACCTGACGAACTCTCTTTTTCCTACTCAGTTAGGCTACTAAGTACATTGCCTATAATATTCCCGAAACTCATAACACATGTTCAATCTTTACTAATTTCGTCACAAAATGATCCGTAGCATAAATCATAGTACTCTGAGCTATATCGAGCCCCATCATACATCTGTACAAAATCACCGACGAAGCATCATCTATAACCGAGTTGAAGCTTTTGGCACCATTTTATACAAAGGCACAAAAGTATAAAGGCAACAGTAGTTTCATCCATCGACTCCCTTATCCATGCAGCTAACAACCATGCCTACACACGGCCCTTGTGACCAGATTTTGGAACGCCTGATGGTCAGCCTTCTGGCGATCCGTTGGGAAATCAGTCGGGAGTCGAACCCGAGCAGTCGATGATATCTATAATCTTTCTGTCTATTTTTCCTCAAAACGCAATTTTATAGCACTATTAATTCTACATTCATATTAATCTATCCTTTATGGTTCGGTGTAATAAACTTGTTATGCCTTCAAGAAACGATTTCCTGAAAACTAGGAGAATTCAATGACTCATAATTCACTTACTTCATATCTGTGAATATCTTCAGGTAACAAAGTGTTCCACTCTTATACCTCGGAGCTCCGACTATATGAGGTCATTCAAGGTGACTTGCTCTCTGTCTGTTCGATTACGCAACTTACCAGGGAATTCCCAGTGCTTCTCTCCACTCGGATAAATTACACTTCTTCTCATGTAACCTTCTTAATTATCAAAAAAACTTATCTGATTCAGGAATAAAGTTGAGGTTTCACGATATTACGCTTCATGCAAATTGAACTTCTATTTAATTGCTCGTTCATGTGACTTATCATAGATAATAGCGTTGGTTAGCATTATTTGCACATATGGTTTAGTGCATTAAATCACAATATTTCTGCCTCACGATTAACATAGATGTAAAAAGTGCCTCAGAAAGAGCATTGGTGCCATTTGGTTAATCGCTAATTGGAATCTGAGCATAGTGAGGATGAAACGTATTTTCCCTTGTCTCAATCATTTAGATGATAACTACTTCTTCATCAGATATCAAATCAAATTCTTATCATACTTGACGCTACAATCCAAAAGATTCTCTCATCCGATCGTAATTTAGCACTCATTGGTGTCTGATATTATCGAGCCCATCGAATAGCCATTCAATTTGGAATTTTAGAACAGAGGGGAAGCTCTAATCATGATGATAAAGTATGCGGACGTTAGGCTGTTAGAACATTTTTTTTTCATCTTCATGCACCGGTTTTCACCCCTGAGCACGCAGATGAGGTGGTGGCAAGAGAGAGGGATAGGCTAACGCGGGAGAAGTAGGGAATGGGAAAAGATGAGGCGAAGAAACGAGTGGGAGCCTTAAAAAGTGTACTTATTTACAGTCATTGTGCTCCAATCCTTCTCATCCTTCACTTAGCTTCTCTCACACTTCGAAAGCAAGACATTTTCAAACGAAACGAGAAATTAAGGTGAATGTTCTAGTCGTTATCACAGCACCTTAATGGGTTCAAATATCGAAGGTCATGATATCGACCGCTGTCGATTCAATTATACATCTAATGTCCCCATATCTTGTTCGTTAGGAAAATGGAGATCGAATAAACGTTTCCGAAATAGCTTTTCAATAAAACAAAACCAAATTGCAAAAAACACTAGCACATATGGCGGGGAATTTTTGCGAAATAGACGATGAACCATAGAATCCTCTAAATTAGCTTCTTCCAACAATCGGCTAGCAATCACATAGCTAAACCTTTCATTTGATGAAATATAGGAAAAAAGGTGAAAGATAATAAAGAGAAACAGAGAACTTTTGAAGAGACTCTCTAAGATTGAGAAAGATTGTGGAAAAACAAATGAATAATAGCGTTCTGAAATGTTTTTCATTAGCAAAGTGTTTTCCACTATTTTATTTTAGTTTATTTCGCTACTCAACGTTTTGCAAACATATTTTCAACAACGATTACTTACTCTTTCAAGTGCTATTTTCATTAAAAATTTCTCTCATACGTCTTCCTCATAAAACATTTTTCTTGTGCTTATTCCTCTCTAGAGGGCTATCTATTTATTCCTCCCTAGATGGCTACATGCTTATTCCTTTCCGGATGGCTATCAACTTTCTTCAGTTACCTGTATATTAGATGAGACCGCCCTACGAATTAATACATATATTTCAGCCTTTTAATCGTTTTCTTCAATCGTATCACTACCAAATATTCAACTTGTGTTGTGTCAATCTAGTTCACAACAATTTTCCGTTTCTAATGCTTATTTCCTGTCGATCGCATCGCAGTGATTGAATTTTCTCCTCTCCACAATGAATTTACAATAAAAATCCACAACTTGGCTTAAAACGATTTACGCGTGCATAATCAGTGCTTAATCAATTATTCCAATGTTTCCACCATTAAGCATCCGTCCACAACGACATGTTGCCCTCTAATTCACTCGTAGGTCATCATTATGCAATTTGGATGTCGTATTTAAGGGAATAACAAATTGACGAGGCAACATCAAAATTTCGTCACTTCTTCAACTCTATTCGACTCCTTTGAGGCATAAATTTCTTTTTCACTGCAACTCTGCCATCTCATCGAATGACGCATTGGATATATTGAAAAACGACCCCAGATAGCTGATCAAAATATGAGGCAAAAAATTAAAGCCCTTAAGTAAGCTGTAGAGGCTGGAGGAGTTCCAGGTCTTGCATCATCCCGATGACCATCGAACTATCTATCTAAGAAACTTTCTTCAATATTTCAAATGCAGTCAAAATCCATTGCCACTGCGAGAATATCTACCGTTCTAAAGGGTTTCTGAGTAGGAGATTACTGTGCTATTTAAAGATTAAATAGCACAAACAAACGAATGAGTCAAAGTCGGCAAGTCTGAAGAGTTTGAGCGTAACCATTTATAGTTGACGGAATAATGCTGCGGAGGTCATATGCGGCTGCTGGCGGTTATTTCCCTCGGGGACCTATCAAATTTTCAGCGATCGCCCATCTTCTCGCTTGATGTGCATCAATTTCCGCGCCATTTTAGCATATATTGTCGCCTTCTATGGATTTCTAAGCCTTAAGATATCTGTTATCGACGTGTCATATGTAGCTGGAATGCTTGTTCCACCGATACATCATTGACCTCTGGCATTCACATATGTATATATATGTATATATATATATATATATATATATATATATATATAATAAGTGAATAAATAAATAAATGCATGTGTATATATTTATTTATTTGTTTATTTACTTATTCATCTATTTGTATTTACATATTTATAAATTTGTATATTTATGAACATCAAGTGATTAAATTGAAATAATAATTGCAAAAACAGATGGAAACTCTAAAGAGTTTCAAGAAGTATAAATTCTCAGCAACATCTTGATTGGATCATGTAGTGCACGAAATGAGATTATTGGCTCGTATGCAGAGGGCAAAAAAAGGAACCATCGCCGATTTATGCGGGGAGATCAGAAAGAGGGAAGAGAGGGCTAGGAATCTCAGTGGCTATTAAATAAAATTACCAGAAGTACACGCCTGTCCAAATGACATTATCTTGAAGCAGACAAACAAGAAGACCCGATGATGAATCGTAAGAGGTTGTGCAATGCAACGGAATACGATATGCTCGTTGAAATCAACTTGGAAATTGCGGTACTTATGCAAATTGCAATGCTTGATAGAATATAAGAACACTGCCCAACTGCTCATACCACAAAGAAAAGGAGGTGTCGAAGACCGCTCGAGTAACGTACTGGCCACCAGGTTGTTTGGAATGTGTCGATGAGCCACAGGTTTAGACTCTAACGGGCGTGGACTCAAAGATATCTCTCCCAAAAGCTTTGCAAATGCGGCCACTAACTCCGTTTGCTATGTTCTTCGACACTGATCGTTCCTGGCTCACCGTCAAAATATTTCTGTTGCTCTCGAAATTGCTCGAGCATCCAGCGGTAATCTACCAAGAGAAGAATCTGTTGAATAAGCCAAGCTGGATTGTTGCAAGAGTTAGGCCACTTCCGCCTTTTCTCGTCAATCATGCTTAACCATTCTCCTCAAGCTCGAAACACGCTCCTCGGCAGTGCCATTGCCCGACAACTCAGATTTGGCTAATCGAGCCTTTACGTGTTCAAGAAGGATGATAAGAAGCGACAACCTAAAAATGAACAAATGAATGCTGAAATTCGACATAGCGTGACCTGCAACGGTTAGATGGTGCTGTACACTCAAAGAAGCTGTTTCTGAAACGGCTAAATGGTGCGGGATTGTAACATTTTAGTGAAATACTCAAAGTTTTAGCGCATAACCACAGGTTTTCTGAACATCAACGCTGCTAATGAGCAACGACAATCAACGAATTGGCAAAAAAAAAACCCTAGTCCTGGTGACTACGGAAAAGCGAAAATCCAACAGACGCTAAGAGGTGACATTCACATTCGAATCACAGTGACCGAATTAATAAAACGATTTGGTTGCAAGGGCATCACAGTTTACGACACAGCGAGCTAGTGATACATTTCAGTTCGATGTCTTTAGGGAAAGTGAATAACTCACTCATGTTTCTCGATGATAGATCCTATGACATTAGCCTTACTCCATGATATATCCTATGACAGTAGTCAAATATATATATTTTCTCAAATGCATTAAAATGCCGAATATTTCCATACAATCGAAATTACTTTTATCTCTGGACCATTAATTCGTATCATCATCTCCTTAGATCTGTTGAGATATGAAGCTGGATGAGAGTAATTTATTATTATCCATATTTTGCTTGAATCTTTTTTTGTGGACATGCCATTGATCTATGATAAACGGTTAGCATCAAATCACTCATAAAAGCTTTCTAAAATTCTTTGCATCCCACCGTTGAAATTTCAGCGTCATAACTGCATCAATCCAAGTGATCACATTGGTCGAATGAATATATTATCATCTTGTCCTTCGTCAATTCTGTCGGCTATCTCTCTCTACCCTCTTGCCACCTCCACCCCCCCCCCCCACCTCTTGTACCCACTCTCTACTATTTGCGCTTGTGATTTTCGCTTTGGACAATCCGACTGTTCCACCTGTATTTTGGATAGATTTATTTGTTCAGCTATTTTTTCTAGATTTCAGTTTAATTTCTAAAGAGATCTTATAATTTTCTTGCAGTGCCATTCAATGCTATGCGGCTTATATCGTTTCATATTAATAATATGACTTTATGCAGCAGCATTTATGATATTTCTCATCAATTTCTCTTATTCTCGAATAAGTTCCATTTCCTTGCACTTGAAAGCTCTAAATGTACATCCAGTGAAGTTTACTAAACTCAATGAATGATTTTCAATTAAATGAGAATGAATCAATTCCACATCTTTTATTGTTTTGAATTTTATCTTCATTATTATTTTTAGAGATAACCCTCTAGTTGGAGAAAGTTTTAAGGGGTAATGCGAATAAGTTTATTTGCTCATACTCCGATCAGGCTTGATCGGATTTTGGTCTAGTCTGGTGGGGAACCTTTTCCTGTCTGAACCAGATGGAAAGATCGCCTTAGAGAAGCTTTCTGCCTATTCTCAACAAACATTTCATAGGCATATTTCATTTCGACTTGAGGCTTGGGTTCATGCTCACGACCGAAAATTGAGGGGTAGTGTTTTGAACTTAAGCAATAACAGTTGGAACTTTTCGAAAATTCAGCCAATTTAGGAAGCGATATCATAGTTTATACCTAGCTGAAATCGGTTCACTTCCTCTGGCTACCGATGAAGTCGGGTTTGCGGTGAAGCATTTTCAGAATTACGACATTAACACATCTGTGTTTTTATGTCTCAAATGTCGCATGTTGTCCGCAGTAAACTATACAGGACTATATATATATATATATATATATATATATATATAGGACATTTACCCTTGTATACATTTCTGAAGGGCTCTAGTATGGTTTGTGTGCCCGCCACTCTTGCTCCGGTCAGAAGCTGGTGTTTATATTTGTCAGGCTATAAGACCTTCCGCTTTGGGCACCGCCAAAAAGGATTATATAAGCTGTGTCACGTTGCAAAGCGCTTCGACGTTTCTAATTGTTCTGCGTAAGCTTATTTGACATTCTCTATGCGGCGTTAGCACTAAACTTTTGTGATGGCGCATGAAAAGAGAAGGAAAACGGAGAAAAATGGAGGAGACATCAAGTTCATCCACTGAGAATGTATCTGAATGAGAAGTCGAAAATTTGTTTCAGCGCGATTTTTTGCTTGAGGCAATTTTAATGTGCCGGAATGATATTGCGGCAGCTTATCAAAAATTTCTCATCGTTGGCTTAATCTCTTCCTAAGTATTTGGGAGGAAATTTTCGGAAAGATTTGTTCGTAGCGTTATATTTTTGGGCATTCTTGCAAGCGGTCTATATGGAACTTATGAGAGTGGTTAATGGGCTTCCGCCTCTAACCATAGAGGCGACACTTTTTGAAAATCGCCTTTATGCTATGGCGTGCAGATTTACATCGAAAATTGCACAGCTTAGAGGCACAATTTGTGATAAGCAGATGCTACAACATTGGTTGACGTTGTTCGAGTGCATTGATCGAATTCGGCAACGCTAATTTGAATTCATTAGTGTGCATCTTCACTGCGCATTTCGACACCTTCACGCTGCTTTGCGTTGCACTAGCTTGTTTGCACGCTTTGCCTTCCTTTAGATGAGATGCTGATCCACTCCTTCGTTCTTCCTTCTCTTCTTCCCTCTCCCTTCATCCCTCCTTCCCTCCACCGACACCTCTTCCCAAATTTCAAAGGTTGAACGGTTGTGTTTGCTTCCAAAGAATTTCCACTCACTTTTATGAATATGCTAGTCATCGTTTTTTTTTGCTAGAATTTTCGGCAAGTAATTGGTGGCTTTTTTATTTAGCAGACTCAATGAGTGATGAGCGAAATTACTGTTTACTCACAGATCGTCAACTTTAGTGATCGCTAATTTACCTGGAAAGATAGATGATTCGTTTCGACGTTTTCGATAATTTTTATTTTTTATAGAGTCTCGATGTAAAATTTGCGTTTTTCTTTCGTCGTATGCGCATTACCTCATTGCATTAAGCGGCCAAAATCAATCGAATTATTGTTTCCTTTCTTCGTATTTCCTCGTTTTCCTTATCCTACTACTCAATGAGAAGAGAAACAAAAGGATCGCTTAGATTGATTCGAATGAAATCTATGCATCACATTGACAATAATTTTAATCGAAATACGAGCGCATAAAAGTGAAAGAAAATCTACTGCAGCATGCAGTAACCAGAAATACAAAACTGCTCTACAATTCATGTGCAGTAGAACAATCTGAAACGAAGTTTTGATTTTTTTAAATGTTATCCTAGCCACTCAATAGAATATTAAACGCAACTCCGAGATGTTTGAATTATGATTCCGGATCCACCACGGAGCTGTTGAATTAACAAAACATGTAAATACGAAGTGGCTGATAACAGCAAATGCCATTTGTGGAGGAATTGATCTATGCGAGGAATGTATCGCACAAACGATGAGCGTGTAGTACATTTGATTTCCATCTTTGTGTTTCTTACTTCAGTAGAATAGTCGAACTCGTAGAACAAGTTATGTGGAGTGGACAACTCAACAATGCTTTACCCATCCAAATTTTGGCATTTTAAGTGATACTTTGGCTTCAAAACATTTCTTTCTCTCCTCCATAATAATAATCTCCTATTTTTTTTATTCTAGCGAAATATTGTGCTACAGCATTTTGAAATAAAGAAATATGTTAAGAGAAAAAATTTTACGAAACGATTTTGCTATCGGATAATGTGGTTAAAGTTAGGTTTTCCGAATATCTTACAGCCGATTTTCTCTCGTCCCTCCCTGATTCTGATGGATCGTTATTCACTGTGCCGGATTCAATTCGCTAAAGAATTTAATCAATTCTATTCTATTTGTCAAAATCAGTTCTTCCGTTTCCCAGTTGGTAAGAAAAAAAACTCATCTTGAGACAATTTTTATGCGTTGAGTTGTTAAAGGGTGAGCCCATTGGGTGCGAGCAATCGATAGAATGGAAACTAGCAAAAGAAGCATCGACGACGATTCGTGGGCCTAGCCCGAACAGCACATCTCGTAAGCTAGCCAGCCAGCCAGTCAGCCGGCCATCCACTCCTCAACTCTTCTCAGTGCCATGCAATGGCAGTCCTTTTTTTTTCTTGGCGCATCCGACGCATGGCTAGCGGGGGTTAATGATTTTTAATACATCTACAATAGAACAATGCTTTATATGTCGCTTCTTATTGAAATTCGACGCTTACGCACTCGCTGAACATGCATCTTGTTTACCTTTGATGCTTCACGTGGTTATTATTACAGATGCATTAATTAATATATGTTTTCGACACCTATCTCTGCTGTTTTTGGAGTTTCTAAACCTGTGATCACTCCATTAATATCTTTCTAAACTTTATAACAAGTACTTTTCAACAATTAATCATCCCTGAGCTAAATAAGGTGAGCTTAATTTGCTAACAAATGATGCTAGGAGACGATGAATATTCCTCGTTGTAGGCTGAGTTCTATCCGCGAGATGTTACAAATGTGTTCGTCAAATTAATTCGTATAGTGTTCAGGCAGATTCGTTGTATCGTCTCTTCTTCGAATTCATTGCACTTCTTCCCTCGCCCCCCCCCCCTTCCCTCTTCCTCATGCCCCTCCCTTGTTTGATATATAAATTCGAGAACTCACTACCAGCTGTATACAATAGACCTCTCACTGTGTCTCTCTCGTTATGATAGCAAGCAAGTATCATGCGCATCATCCCTTCAATACTACCACACACCATATTTCCAAGCAGTCTCTTTCAATATTTGAATATTCTGATGCGTGTATGATTTGCTCCAACGAGAGTGTTTGGGAGGAAGGGGGGGGGGGGGGGG